>RXID01014619.1:421523-444023 GCA_005019695.1 Trichopus zeylanicus subsp. travancoricus | reverse complement strand
GAGCCAGTGACTCATAGGCAGTGGCTTGGTTAAGGGAACCCACCAGAGCCGTAGCGAAAGTGAGTCTTCATAGGGCGATTGTCACTGCTTATGGAACCAAACCTAGGTGATCTATCCATGACCAGGATGAAGCTTTGGCGAAACTAAGTGGAGGTTCGAACTGACTGATGTTGAAGAATCAACAGATGAGTTGTGGTTAGGGGTGAAATGCTACTCAAACCCAAAGCTAGCTGGTTCTCCCCAAAATGCGTTGAGGTGCAACAGTTGACTAGACATCTAGGGGTAAATCACTGCTTTGGTGTGGGCCGCGAGAGTGGTACCAAATCGAGGCAAACTCTGAATACTAGATATGACCCTAGAATAACAGGGGTCAAGGTCGAGTAGTGAGATGATGGGGGATAAGCTTCATCGTCGAGAAGGAAACAGCCCAGATCACTAGCAAAGGCCCCTAAATGATCACTCAGTGATAAAGGAGGTAGGGGTGCAGAGATAGCCAGGAGGTTTGCCTAGAAGCAGCCACCCTTGAAAGAGTGCATAATAGCTCTTGCACCAAAGATGAATGGGGCTAAGCAATCTGCCGAAGCTGTGGGATGTACAAATGCATTGGTAGGGGAGCATTCTGCCTTAGAGGGAAGAACCCACACAAGCAGGTGTGGATGAAGCGGAAGCGAGAATGTCAGCTTGAGTAACGTAAATATTGGTGAGAATCCAATGCCCCATAAACCTAAGGGTTCCTTCGCAAGCTTTGGCCATGGAGGGTATATTCCTGTACTACCCCTTGTTGGTCAGGAGGGACGAAGGAGGCTAGGTTAGCCAAAAGATGGTTATCGGTTCAAGGATGCAAGGTGACCTTGCTTTTTTAGGGTAAGAAGGGGTAGAGGAAATGCCTTGAGCCAATGTTCGAGTACCAGGTGCTATGGCACTGATGTAACCCATGCCATACTCTCAGGAAAAGCTTGAACGACCTTCAACATAAGGGTATCTATACCCAAAACTGACACAGTTGGGTAGGTAGAGAATACCTAGGGGTGCAAGACAACACTCTCTAAGGAACTCAGCAAAATAGCCTCGTAACATCGGGAAAAGGGGTGCCTCCTCACAAAGGGGATCACAGTGACCAGGCCCAGGTGATTGTTTACCAAAAACATAGATCTCAGCAAAGTCGTAAGGCCATGTATGGGGGCTGACGCTTGCCCAGTGCCAAAAGGTCAAGTTGGTGACCTGATGATAGGGTAGCCGGTGACCAAAGCCCCGATGAATGGCAACTGTAACTATAACGGTCCTAAGATAGCAAAATTCCTTGTTGGGTACGTTTCAACCTGCATGAAAGGCATAACAATCTGGGCACTATCTCAGAGAGAGGCTTGGTGAAATAGACATGTCTGTGAAGATGCGGACTACTTGCACTTGGACAAAAAGACCCTAGGAAGCTTTACTATTCCCTAGGATTGGCTTTGGGCCTTTCCTGCACAACTTAGGTGGAGGGCAAAGAATGCCTCCTTCCGGAGGGGCTCGAGCCATTAGTGAGATACCATTCTAGAGGAGCTAGAATTCTAATATTGTGTCAGGACCTATGGGCCAAGGGACAGTCTCAGGTAGATAGTTTCTATTAGGTGTAGGCCTCCCAAAGGGTAACCGAGGTGTGCAAAGCTTTCCTCAGGCTGGACGAAGATTGGCCCTCGAGTGCAAAGGCAAAAGGGAGCTTGACTGCAAGACCCACCCGTCGAGTAGGGACAAAAGTCAACTTTAGTGATCCGACAGTGCCGAGTGGAAGGGTCGTCGCTCAATGGATAAAAGTTACTCTAGGGATAACAGGCTGATCTTCCCCAAGAGTTCACATTGATGGGAAGGTTTGGCACCTCAATTTTAGCTCTTTGCCACCTGGGGCTATAGTCTGTTCCAAGGGTTGGGTTGTTCGTCCATTAAAGCGGTATGTGAGCTGGGTTCAAAATGTCATGAGACAGTTTGGTCCATATCCAGTGTGGGCATTAGAGCATTAAGAGGACCTTTCCCTAGTATGAGAGGACCGAGAAGGATGCACCTCTGGTGTACCAGTTATCGTGCCCACGGTAAACTCTAGGTAGCCAAGTGCGAAGTGGATAACTACTGAAAGGATCTAAGTAGTAAGCGCACCCCAATATGAGTGCTCTCTTATTCCGACTTCCCCAGAGCCTCCGGTAGCATAGTTGAGACAGTAATGGGTTCTTTGCGCTTGTGGGGATGGAGTGATAGAAGTATTGAGAATCCAAGATAAGGTCATGCCAAGACGAGCTATTTATCATTACGATAAGTGTCAAGTGGAAGTGTAGTGATGTATGCAGCTGAGGCATCCTAATAGACCGAGAGATTTGAACCTTGTTCCTATATGACCTGATCAATTCGATCAGGCACTCACCATCCATTTTCATTGTTCAACTATTTAACAACATGAAAAAAACCAAAAAAGAGCTCCACCCTTCTCTATCTATCCAAGGGATGGAAGGGCAGAGGCCTTTGATGTCCTTCCAGTCAAGAAGTCAAGAATTGGGGCCTCACAATCACTAACCAATAGGCTTTTCTCTCATCCTTTCTTCATTCATGATTCGATATTCTGGTGTCCTAGGCATAGAAGAGCCACTCCATTCCATCCCAAACTTGGTGGTTAAACTCTAGTGCGGTGACGATATTGTGGGGGAGATCCTGTGGAAAAATAGCTCGACGCCAGAATGATAATGATAAAAAGCTTAACACATATTATTTTACTTTTTAAATAGGGAAAAGATCAAAATCAAAAATGCAAAGGTTGTCTTATTCAAAACCCCAATTATGACATCTCTTCTCTCCCACTTCACACCTCGGAATGCATTGTTCTTATAGTCTTCTATAGAGAGAAAGGTGCTTTCACATCTTCTTAACTCGAAATAGTTGAGGAGAGGAAAGCTTCCTTTTGAGGGTACTCCTGGGAATAGATCAAGTGGAGATGGGTGGGGCCTGTAGCTCAGAGGATTAGAGCACATGGCTACAACCCATGTTGTCGGGGGTTTGAATCCCTCCTCGCCCATAACTGACCCAAAAAGGAAGGATCTTTCCTTTACCTCTGGTGGTAGGAAAATCATGATCGCGATAGTGGATGCAAAGCTATTGAAATATGGGTCTTTTGTCAAAATGGGTAGAGCAAGTACAAGTATACAAGTATTAGTAGCATAATTAAAATGTGTTCCTCGTCATTGTCATTAATATGTTTGCTCACAGTAATTGTGGCCTATCAGGAGAATCGATGACTGCATCTTTGATGCACTGCTAGTACATCATCTGAGAATTCTTAATTGGCTATTTACAAGAGATTATCCTGGATCTACACTGAGGTCAATGATTCTCAAACATCGTAAGATAGAATGCAATAGAAACAAAGAAAGGGAATGGGTTACCTACTCCTAATGGTCAAAGTGAGCCCTTTATTTATTTGTTTCATTCAATTCTTCATTCTTTAATTAGTGAATTAATCAAACCTCCCCAAATAGGATTCGAACCTACGACCAGTCAGTTAACAACCAACTTGTCTACCACTGAGCTACTGAGGAACAACGGGAGATTCAACCTCATAGAGTTCAACTCCTATTCTCAACCCATGAACAATATAAGTTCGAAGCTTCCTTCATAACTCCCAGAACTTCTTCGTAGTGTCTCCGTTCCATGCCTCATTTCATAGGAACCGTAAAGCGGCTCTATTTCATTATATTTCATCTATATCCCAATTCCATTCATTTAATATCCCTTTGGTGTCAGTGACACAAGAGATGAGATGTCATTCAATTGAAGAACATGGTATCATTGACATAAGAGATGTCATTTATAGTCTCTATATATGGAAAGTTAAGACATCATCATATAATAATCAAGAAATTGCAATAGAAAAGAAAAGGGGGAGGTTTGTGATGATTTTGAAATCTTTTCCACTAAGTAATCTATTATCCTTATGCATGAAGATAATAAATTCAGTCATTGTGGTTGGACTCTATTATGGATTTCTAGCCACATTCTCCATAGGGCCCTCTTATCTCTTCCTTCTGCAAGCTCAAGTTATGGAAGAAGGAACCAAGAAGGAAGTATCAGCAATAATAGGTTTTATTACGGGATAGCTCATGATGTTCATAACGATCTATTATGTGCCCCTCCATCTAGCATTGGGTGGACCTCATACAATAACTATCCTAGTTCTACCATATCTTTTGTTTCATTTCTTATTGAACAATCAGAAAAACTTTTTTGATTATGGATCTACTACCAGAAATTCAATGCATAATCTCAGCATTCAATGTGTATTCCTGAATAATCTAAATTTTCAATTATTCAACCATTTCATTTTACCAAGTTCAACATTAGCCAAATTACTCAACATTTATATGTTTCGATGCAACAACAAGATGTTATTTGTAACAAGTAGTTTTCTTGGTTGGTTAATTGGTCACATTTTATTCATGAAATGGGTTAGATTGGTATTATTATGGATACAGCAAAATCATTCTATTCGACCTAATAAGTACCTTGTGTCACAATTGAGAAATTCTATGGCTTGAATCTTTAGTATTCTCTTATTTATCACCTGTGTCTACTATTTAGGCAGAATGTCATCGCCTATTGTCATTAAGAAACTAAAAGAAACCTCAAAAATGGAAGAAGGGGGGAGAAAGTGAGGAAGAAAGCGATGTAGAAATAACTTCCGAAATGAGGGAGACTAAACAAGAACAAGAGAGATCCACCGAAGAAGACCCTTCCTTTTTTTTGGAAGAAAAGAAGGACCTAGATCCAAACAAAATAGATGAAACGGAAGAGATCTGAGCAAATGGAAAGTAAAAAACAAAGGATGAATTCTACTTTCACTTTAAAGAGACATGCTATAAAGATAGCCCAGTTTACTAAGATTGTTATCTTGATACCCATCAAGACAAATGGCAATTGGGAAGACTTAAAGAAGACAAAAAAAAAAACTTATTTAATATATAAAAAATCTCTTGTGAATTTTCTTTTCGATTATACACAATGGAATCATCCATTGTGATATATAAAAAATGATCGATTTGAAAATGTTGTATGAAATGAAATCTCACAATATTCTTTTTATACTTGTCCAAGTGATGGGAAAAAAATATCTTTTACATACCCACCCAATTTATTGATTTTTTCGAAAATGTTAGAACGGAAAATTCTTTTGTACACGGCAGAAAAACTATCCCATGAAGACCTGTATAATCATTGGGTTTATACCATTGAACAAAGAAAGTACAACTTGAATAATGAATTACTAAGTAGAATAAAAGTTCTAGAAAACTCTTTTTTAGATATGCTCGAAAAAAGAACCAGATTATACAATGATGAAAATGAACAAAAATGCTTGCACAAAGCATATGATCCTCTTTTGAATGGGCCATATCGCGGGACAATAAAAAAAAATTGCATTCACATGCAATAAAAAATGATTTCCTATTTTCTACAAAAGAAAAATTTTCCATAGAAACTTGGAGCTAAATACAAATACAAAAAATACAAGAAATACAAGGTAAGATATATACAATAATAAACAAGATGATATCCGTCCACCCCCTATATATTTGATTCCTTCCCCTATAAAGAAACTAAAAAGACCAATTCCATTTGTAATTCCCTCAATTATATGTCTATCAAAAATGGAGTTAATTTTGTCACTCCTCTTATCCCCATTGTAAAGATCTTAGTATAAATAATATCTATGTAACCATGATTATATGACCAATTGTATATCACATTTTTTTGTTTGATCCAAAAGATTTCTCTTAAGGCCTATTTTTACAGATGAATTGATTAAGTCCAAATTTTGGAAAGATGAATAAATAGACCCAAAGAAAATAAATGCTATGAATAGTCCAAAAAGAGCTATAGTTGCTGAAAAAAAAATTACATTTATGAAAAATTCATACCAATTCAGAAAATGATTTGAATCTGAGTGGAAAGGGTTTGTTGATGTTGATATAGTTAACCATTTTGATAATATATCAAAATATATTACTCCTTTATCAAAACGAACTCCCGTTAATCCAATAAACAAAATAAATAGTACCAATACAAATAGAGGAAATAGCATAGTATTGTCCGATTCATGAGGATACATGTAAGTGTATTTAGTTCACAAATAAGTACAAAAGCATTACATCCGATTTATTACATTATCATATATTTTATATATACCCTTTGAAAAAAAGAATACCTTATTAGCATTAGTTGTAGTTGAGAAAAGTAAATTTGGATTGTCTATTTTGGGTACCTCTTTTCCCTATATACATATAGATATTGAATGACTTTTAGTACTACTATAATTTTGAACATGAGCAGACAAATATCCATCAAAAGTAAGTAAATACACATGAAACATATAAAATGCAGTTAATCCTATTGTCAAATAGGCTATTATTGTGAAAATTGGTGAATACAACTAACTATCTAAAAGAATTTCATCTTTAGACTGAAAACAAGCAAGAGGCGGAATACCACAAAGAGAAAGTGTACCTAATAAAAACATAGTTCTTGTAACTGGAACATATTTTGTTAAACCATCCATAAGAACCATATTCTGACTTTTATCTGGCAAATATCCAATGACAGGTTCCATTGAATTAATAACAGATCTGGATCCCAAAAAAATAAAGCTTCAGAATAAGAATAAATGATCAAATGGAATAAAGCAGCTCGATAAGAACCTATACCTGAAGCTAACATAATATAACCCAATTGAGACATTGTGGAATAGGCTAAACTTCTTTTAATGTCTCCTTGAGCAAGAGCCAAAGTAGCTCCTAATAGTAGTGTTATCATACCTATTAAAGAAATAAGATTCATTATGGAATGTATAACTATGAAAAGAGGAAAAAGGCGGGCTACAAGGAAAATTCCTGCTGCTACCATAGTAGTAGTATGAATAAGAGCTGAAATGGGAGTAGGTCCCTCCATAGCATCGGGTAATCATACGTGAAGAGGAAATTGTGTAGATTTTGCAATTGAACCAATCAATAATAAAAAGGCACACAAACTAGTAAAAAAAAGATTGACCTCACTATTATAGATCAAGTTATTAACTATTTCGAGCAAATCCCAAAATTCTAAACTACCAGTTATGCAATAAAAACCTAAGATTCCTAATAATAAACCAAAATCCCCTACACGATTAATTACCAAAGCTTTTTGACAAACACTTGCAGCAATAAGTCGTGTGAACCAAAAACCTATTAAGGAATATGAACACATTCCTACAAGTTCCCAAAAAATATGAATTTGTATCAAATTGTAACTAGTAACTAATCCCAACATGGAAGTATTAAAAAAACTTATATAAGCAAAAATCGTTAAATATCCCTGATCATGAGACATCTAATTGTCACTATACATAAGAACCATGATTCCAATAGTCGTAATTAGTATTGACATAATAGAAGTAAGTTGATTGATCAAGTATCCGAACTCTAATGAAAAATCATTATTGATAATCCAAGAACATAGGTATTGATAGATAAAATTTGCATTTATTTGCTAAATAGCCAGATTGATCGAAAACCCCATAACTATACTTAGCAGTAAAACACTAACAAAAGTCCACATACGACGACTATTCTTTGTTGCTGTTAGAACAAGCAGAAGTCCAAATCCTATTGACAAAGTAACTCGATATATATATGTTGCATAAAAAGAACAAATTCCAATTTTTCTTTAATTTAATGAATTTAATTTAGTTGTTTCTTGTCCACCAATTCTATCTTTTTTAAAAGTAATAATAAACAAAATTTTATTTTTTAATCGATTTGAATATAGATCATATTTCTAATTAATTATTTAATCTAATTAATTAGCAATATGATCTATATTTAAATCAAATATTGTTTTGATGCAACTTAATCAATTAATTGATAATTGTTCAACTTCGAGGCAAGGTGGCTATAATTTTAATTTAAATTAGAACTACAAAACCTGATAAGATAACCTTAGTTGTTTTTTATTTCAATTCTATACAAAGTATCATAGGATTGGGGATTTCCAATAAATAGAAGGTTTTCTTATTTGATTGGAATCTATTTAATTAATTTGACAAACTAATTAATCAATTACACAATGAGTTAGATTTCAAATAAATTAACTAGAATAATTAGATCTTTTTTTATTTAGTATTAACCAGTGTTAATATGTTAACGCCATATGTTATGCGATGGGCATGTATTATATATTTTATTTACATATAATTTATATAGGATTTTCTCTTTTGATTTTATTATATATATATATATGTTGTATATTAGAAACAAAAAAAATTTTTGAGAAAAGAAAATGAAAAAAAATTGTTAAATAAAAAAAAATCTTATTCGTGTTCGTGCAACGCAATAAGTTAAAAAGAAAGAACAATCTTTTTTAAACAATACATGTATTCCACATAGAACAATAAAAATTAGTAATTTAAATGGCAGTCCACCAAAACGAACTTCTATATCTAAAAAACATATCCGTAGAAATATTTGGAGGGAAACACATATTTAGCTGCAGGAAAAGCTTTTTCTTTAGCTAAATCGGTTTCTACCAGACATTCCAAAAGTTTTTTGGTACAACAAAAAAGAAAAAGAACTTGGACTAATCTGAATCCATACGGTGTGAAAAAAAATGTCATTTTTTAAGATGAATGATTTGTATTAATTACTGTATTGAACTCCACAATATAAGTTAGAACTAACTGTTATGGTAATGTAGAATACCAATTCTTCTGTCTATTGTCTAGTGGGTTTTATTTTCATTTTCCATTTTTTCTTTCTCATTACAATATATAGATTTAACTCATGATGAGATGTTGTTTTTTCCTATCAATTGTACTTTTTCGCAATTTATTTGATTCTTCTATTGTGAAAAGTACAATTGCGATAGAGATTGAAATTCTTTTGTTATATACTTAGCCTGAAAACCTAATTGATTAGGTAAATATCATACCATAAATTGTAAATTATTTACATAGCAGGGAATATTAATACTTAATTAAATTAAGGTATCAAAATTGTTAGAAAAAAAATTGGATTTAGTGATGAAATTGTGATACATATGAAATACTAAACTAGTTTTATTTGACTTTGTTCATTGCTAAAATCCATTTTTTTGGATCAATGAACAAAACCAAGAATAAATCATCAAAAAAAGATAGAAAAAGGAGAATTCCATTCTTATTCTTAGTTCTATATCTCATATGAAAACAAAATTCTTATTTCCTAAACTAGATTGAATTGCCGAATGTCGATAATTCGACATGATTTTACTATTATTATTTCAAGTAAGCCGCCATGGTGAAATCGGTAGACACGCTGCTCTTAGGAAGCAGTGCTAGAGCATCTCGGTTCAAGTCCGAGTGGCGGCACCCCCCCCCCCCAAAAAAAAGGTATAATGGATACATTATAGAATGTATTCAATTCCCGATTTACATTTTTCAATGGGACCCCCCTTTTTATGATATTTGTAACTTTAGAACATATATTAACTCATATCTCTTTTTCGATCATTTTGATTGTGATTACGATTCATTTGATGACCTTATTAATCCACAAAATTCCAGGATTACGTGATTCCTTGGAAAAGGGGATAATAGCTACTTTTTTTTCTATAACAGGATTATTAATTACTCGGTGGATTTATTCCAAACATTTTCCGTTAAGTAATTTATACGAGTCATTAGTCGTCCTTTCGTGGAGTTTCTCCATTATTCATATGATTCCATATCTTAGGAATCGCAAAAATGATTTAAGCACAATAACTGCACCAAGTGCCATTTTTATTCAAGGATTCGCCACATCGGATCTTTCAACTGAAATGCATCAATCTGCAATATTAGTGCCTGTTCTAAAATCCCAATGGTTAATGATGCACATAAGTATGATGTTATTGAGCTATGCAACTCTTTTATGTGGATCATTATTATCAGTCGCTCTTTTAGTCAATATTTTTCTTAAAAGGAAAATTTTCTTAATCTTGATTAAATCATTTGTTTAGTAAGACCGAATATTTGAATAGAAAAAGAAGTGTTTTTAAATTGAAAAACACTTCTTTTATTTCATTTCAAAATTAATATAAATATCAATTGACTCAACGTCTGGATTATTGGGCCTATCACATCTTTAGTTTAGGGTTCATCTTTTTAATCATGGGCATACTTTCTGGAGCAGTGTGGGCTAATGAGGTATGGGGATCTTATTAGAATTGGGGCCCCAAAGAAACTTGGTCATTTATTACTTGGACTATATTCACAATTTATTCGCATATTAGAATAAATAAAAATTTGCAAGGTACGAATTCTGCATTTGTGGCTTCTATAGGATTTCGTATAATTTGGATATGCTATTTTGGGATCAATCTATTAGGAATAGGTCTACATAGTTATGGTTCATTCACATTAACATGTAATTGAATAAATTACATAAAAAATAAATACAAATGAATACACGAGGATATTGTCTCATATGTAATGAAAGTTTGTGCGAGTTTTGGAGAACCACTCAAGTGGTTCTCCAAAACTCGAGATGTATCCCATTACAATTCTAATTCACTTTTTTTTTCCATTTTACAGGAGATACAAAATTTAAAATTTAAATCAAAGAACTGTCTCATTAATAAAAAAATTATCTATGAAAATAATTAGATAAGATAGCTTCTATCTTATCAATTGATAATGAGAAATCACAATCCAGATAAATACCAATCCCTATTACGGGTAGAAAGATACAAATAGAAACAAATAGTTCTCGTGGTCTAGAATCCACAAAATTGGGAACATTGAATAATTTGTATCCATAGAACATCTGACGTGACATAAACAATAAATAAATAAGAGTTAATATCATTCCAATTGCCATTACAAAAGTAATTAGGATTTTTGGCAATAGAAGATATTTTTGGCTGGTAATTATTCCCCAAAATACTACTAATATCAACTCATTCCCTACAATGCAAGAGAAGCCATCAGAAACCTACTAAACATAGTAAATATTTTTGGAATTGGAAGAGATATCCCACCCATTTCATCTAGATAAACAAGATGAATTCTACCACAACTCATTCCTGACAAGAAAAAAAGTGCAGCACCAATAAATCCATGAGAGAGTATTTGTAAAATAGCCCCATTGAGACCCATGTCGATTATAGAACCAATTCCTATAATTAGGAAACCCATGTGAGATATGTTATTTGGTTTATTCCAATAGATTTATTTTGAATTGTTATTTGGTCATTTACATTTCTAATTCCTTCAAATTGAAAAGATTTTTCTTGATTTTTTGAATTAAGTGTTTTTTGTTTTGGTAATGAAAATAATAAAGAAAATTTGATCAAGGTCAAAGTATGTGCAGGCTCAAAAGAAGATTTACCTATTGAGTTAAAGTAGTTACCAATATAAGTCACTACTAATTTCTCAATGAACGTATTCTTTTGATGTTCACATTCTCGGTAATAATTATAATCATTAATATAATTAAAAATTATATCTTTAATTTTATTGATTTTATTTTTCCAAGTTTCTATGAAAAATTTTTATTTTCTAGAAAATAGGAAATCATTTTTTATTGCATGTGAATGTAATTTTTTTTATCGTCCTATGATATGGTCCATTCAAAAGGGGATCATATGCTTTGTGCAAGCATTTTTGTTCATTTCATCATTGTACAACCTCATTCTTTTTTCGAGCATAGCTAGAAAAGAGTTTTCTAGAACTTTTAAACCCAATGATTATATAGTTCTTCATGGGATAGTTTTTCTATCGTGTACTAAAAACTTTTTTGTTCTAACATTTTCGAAAAAATTGATAAAATGGGTGCGTATATGAAAGATAATTTTTTTCCATCACTTGGACATGTATAAAAAAAATATTGTGAGATTTCATTTTGTATAGCATTTTCAAATCGATCATTTTTTATGTATCACAATGGACGATTCCATCATTTATAATCGAAAAGAAAATTCACAAGAGATTTTTTATATATTAGATAAGACATTTCTTTTTTATCTTCTTTAAGTCTTCCCAATTGCCAATTATCTTGATGGGTATCAAGATAAGAATCTTTGTAAACTAGGCTATCTTTATAGCATGTCTCTTTAAAGTGAAAGTAGAATTCATCCTTTGTTTTTTCCTTTCCATTTGCTCGAATCTCTTCCATTTCATCTATTTTGTCTTCCGAAGAAAAGAAAGAGTCTTCTTCGATGGATTCCTCTTGCTCCTGTTTAGTCTCCCTTATTTTGGAAGTTGTTTCTACATCACTTTCTTCCTCACTTTCTCCCCCTTCTTCCATTTCTGAGGTTTCTTTCAGTTTCTTAGTGACAATAGGCGATGGCATTCTGCCTAAATAGTAGACATAGGTGATAAATAAGAGAATACTAAAGATTCAAGCCATAGAATTTCTCAATTCTGACACAAGATACTTACTAGGTCAAATAGAATGATTTTGCCATATCCAGAATAATACCAATCCAACCCATTTCATGAATAAAATGTGACCAATTAACCAATCAAGAAAACTACTTGTTACAAATAACATCTTGCTCTTGCATCGAAACATATAAATGTTGACTAATCTGGCTAATGTTGAACTTGGTAAAATGAAATGGTTGAATAATTGAAAAATTAGATTATTTAGGAATACACATTGAATGATGAGATTATGCATTGAATTTTTGGTAGTAGATCTATAATCAAAAATGTTTTTTTGATTGTTCTAGAAGAAATGAAACAAAAGATATGGTAGAACTAGGATTGTAATTGTATGAGGTCTACCCAATGCTAGATGCAGAGGCGCATAATAGATCTATATGAACATCATGAGCTATCCCGTAATAAAACCTGTTGTTGTTGATACCTCCTCTTTGGTTCCTTCTTCCATAACCTGAGCTCGCAGAAGGAAGAGATAAGAGAGCCCTATGGAGAATGTGGTCAGAAATCCATAATAGAGTCCAACTACAACGACCAAATTTATTATCTTCATGCATAAGGATAATAGATTACATAGTGGAAAAGATTTCAAAATCATCACAAACCTCCCCCTTTTCTTTTCTATTGCAATTTCTTGATTATTATATGATGATGTCTTAACTTTCCATATATAGGGACTATAAATGACATCTCTTATGTCAATGATACCATCTTCTTCGATTTAATGACATCTCATCTCTTATGTCACTAACACCAAAGGGATATTAAATGAATGGAATAGGGATATAGATGGAATATAATGAAATAGAGCCGCTTTAAGGTTCCTATGAAATGAGGCATGGAACGGAGACACTACGAAGAAGTTTCGAGAGTTATGAAGGAAGCTTTGAACTTATATTGTTCATGGGTTGAGAACAGGAGTTGAACTCTATGAGGTTGAATCTCCCGTTGTTCCTCAGTAGCTCAGTGGTAGACAAGTTGGTTGTTAACTAACTGGTTGTAGGTTCGAATCCTACTTGGGGAGGTTTGATTAATTCACTAATTAAAGAATGAAGAATTGAATGAAACAAATAAATAAAGGGCTCGCTTTGACCATTAGGAGTAGGTAACCCATTCCCTTTCTTTGTTTCTATTGCATTCTATCTCATTGTATCCCATTCTTACAATATTTGAGAATCACCATCCTCGATGTAGATCGAGGATAATCCCTTGTAAATAGCCAATGAAGAATTCTAAGATGATGTACTAGTAGTGCATCAAAGATGTAGTCATCAATTCTCCCGATAGCTCACAATTACCGTGAGCAAACATATTAATGACAATGACGAGGAACTCATTTTAGCTATGCTACTAATACTTGTATACTTGTACTTGCTCTACCCATTTTGACAAAATACCCATAGCTCAATAGCTTTGCATCCGTTATCCCGATCATGATTTTCCTACCCCTAGAGGTAAAGGAAAGGTCGTTCCTTTTTGGGTCGGTTGTGGGGTAGGAGGGATTTGAACCCCCAACACTGTGGTTTGTAGCCACGTGCTCTAATCCTTTGAGCTACAGACCCCACCCATCTCCATTGGATCTGTCTTGGGAGTACCCTCAAAAAGGAACCTTTCCTCTCCTCAGCTATTTCGAGTTAAGATGATGTGAAAGTACCTTTCTCTCTATAAAAGACTATAAGAGCAATGCATTCTGAGGTGTGAAGTGGGAGAGAAGAGATGTCATAATTGGGGTTTTGAATAAGATGACCTTTGCATTTTTTATTTTGTTCTTTTTCCTATAAGAGGTGTTAAGCTTTTTATCATTATCATTCTAGCATCGAGCTATTTTTCCACAGGACCTCTTCCATAGTAT
Organism: Trichopus zeylanicus subsp. travancoricus; assembly: GCA_005019695.1. Classification (NCBI taxonomy): domain Eukaryota; kingdom Viridiplantae; phylum Streptophyta; class Magnoliopsida; order Dioscoreales; family Dioscoreaceae; genus Trichopus; species Trichopus zeylanicus. Next base: position 429,726 of record RXID01014619.1, on the reverse strand, counting down.
CATCATCGCAGTAGAGTTTAACCACCAAGTTTGGGATGGATTGGTGTGGTTCCTCTATGCCTAGGACACCAGAATATCAAATCATGAACAAAGAAAGGATGAGAGAAAAGCATATTGGTTAGTGATTGTGAGGCCCCAATTCTTGACTTCTTGACTACAAGGGACAGCAAAGGCCTCTACCCTTCCATCCCTTGGATAGATAGAGAAGGGCAGAGCTTTTTTCTTTTTATTTTTTCATGTTGTCAAACAGTTGAACAATAAAAATGGATGGCGAGTGCCTGATCGAATTGATCAGGTCATGGCGAAACAAGGTTCAAATCTCCCGGTCTGTTAGGATGCCTCATCTACATACATCACTACACTTCCACTTGACACCTATCGTAATGATAAACGGCTCGTCTCACTGTGACCTTATCTTGGATTCTCAATACTTCTATCACTCCATGTCCATAGGGGCAGAGAACCCGTCACTGTCTTGGCTGTGCTACGAGAGGCTTTGGGGATGTTGGAATAGGATAGCACTCATCTTGGGGTGGGCTTACTACTTAGATGCTTTCAGTAGTTATCCGCTCTACACTTGGCTACCCAGCATTTACCGTGGGCATGATAACTGGTACACCAGAGGTGCATCCTTCCCGGTCCTCTTATACTAGGAAAATGTCCTCTCAATGCTCTAATGCCCACACCGGATATGGACCGAACTGTCTCATGATGTTCTGAACCCAGCTCACGTACCGTTTTAATGGGTGAAAAGCCCAACCCTTGGAACATACTACAGCCCCAGTTGGTGAAGAGCTGACATCGAGGTCCCAAACCTTCCCGTTGATGTGAACTCTTGGGGAAGATCAGCCTGTTATCCCTAGAGTAACTTTTATCCGTTGAGTGACGGCCCTTCCACTCGGCACCGTCGGATCACTAAGGTCGACCTTTATCCCTGCTCGACGGGTGGGTCTTTCAGTCAAGCTCCCTTCTGCCTTTGCACTCAAAGGCCAATCTTTGTCCAGCCCAAGGAAACCTTTGCACACCTCTGTTACCCTTTGGGAGGCCTACGCCCCATAGAAACTATCTACCTAAGACTGTCCCTTGGCCCATAGGTCCTAACACAAGGTTAGAATTCTAGCTCTTCCAGAGTGGTATCCCACTGATGGCTCGGGGCCCCCAGAAGGAGGCCTTCTTTGCCCTCCACCTAAGCTGTGCAGGAAAGGCCCAAAGCCAATCCCAGGGAATAGTAAAGCTTCATAGGGTCTTTATGTCTAGGTGCAAGTAGTCCACATCTTCACAAACATGTCTATTTCACCGAGCCTCTCTTTGAGATAGTGCCCAGATCGTTATGCCTTTCATAGGTTAGAACTTACTCGATAAGGAATTTTACTACCGTAGGATTGTTATAGTTATGGCCACCGTTGACCGGGGCTTCGGTCACTGGCTACCCTGTCATCAGGTCACCAACTTGACCTTCCAGATATGGGCAGGTGTCAGCCCCCATACATGGTCTTATGACTTTGTGGAGACCTATGTTTTTGGTAAACAGTCACTTGGGCTTGGTCACTGCAACCCCCTTTGTGAGGAGGCACCCCTTCTCCCGAAGTTATGGGGCTATTTTGTCGAGTTCCTTAGAGAGAGTTCTCTTGCGCCCCTAGGTATTCTCTACCTACCCAATTGTGTTAGTTTTGGGTATAGGTACCCTTATGTTGAAGGTTGTTTGAGCTTTTCCTGAGAGTATGGCATGGGTTACTTCAGCCCCATAGCACCTGGTACTGGAACATTGGCTCGAGGCATTTCCTCTATCCCTTCTTACGCTGAAAAAGCAAGGTCACCTTGCATCCTTAAACCAATAACCATCTTTCGACTAACCTAGCCTCCTCCATCCCTCGTGACCAACAAGAGGTAGTACAGGAATATTCGCCTGTTGTCCATCGACTACGCCTTTCGGCCTAATCTTAGGCCCTAACTCACCCTCCATGGACGAACCTTGCGACGAAACCCTTAGGTTTTTGGGGCATTGGATTCTCACCAATATTTGCATTACTCAAGCTGACATTCTCACTTCTGCTTTGTCCGCACCTGCTTGCATGGGCGCTTCCCTCTAAGGCAGAATGTTCCCCTACCGATGCATTTTTACATCCCACAGCTTCGGCAGATTGCTTAGCCCCATTCATCTTTGGTGCAAGAGCACTCGATCAGTGAGCTATTATGCACTCTTTCAAGGGTGACTGCTTCTAGGCAAACCTCCTGGCTGTCTCTGCACCCGTACCTCCTTTATCATTGAGCGGTCATTTAGGGGCCTTAGCTGGTGATCCGGGTTGTTTCCCTCTCGATGATGAAGCTTATCCCCCATCATCTCACTGGTTGACCTTGACCCCTGTTATTCTAGGGTCATATCTAGTATTTAGAGTTTGCCTCAATTTGGTACTGCTCTCATGGCCTACACCAAAGTAGTGATTTACCCCTAGATGTCCAGTCAACTACCGTGCCTCAACGCATTTCGGGGAGAACCAGCTAGCTCTAGGTTCGAGTGGCATTTCACCCTTAACCACAACTCATCCACTGATTCTTCAACATCAATCAGTTTGAACCTCCACTTAGTTTCACCCAAGCTTCATCTTGGTCATGGATAGATCACCTAGGTTTGGGTCCATAAGCAGTGACAATCGTCCTATGAATACTCACTTTCACTATGGCTCTGGTTGGTTCCCTTAACCAAGCAACTGCTTTTGAGTCGCTGGCTTATTCTTCAATAAGCATGCAGTCAGAGATGACATTCTCCTCCCATTGCTTGGGAGCTCACGATTTCATGTTCTATTTCACTCCCCGATGGGGGTTCTTTTCACCTTTCCCTTACAGTACTACTTCGCTATCGGTCACCCAGGAGTATTTAGCCTTGCAAGGTGGTCCTTGCTAATTCACACAGGATTCCATGTGCCCTATGCTACTCGGGTCAGAGTGTAAGCTATTGATGCTTTCGACTACTGGACTCTCACCATCTAGGGTGCAGTACTCCACTGCTTCGCCTAGTAGCACGATGCTTGTATTGCTCTCCCACAATCCCATTTTCACGGTTTAGGCTGCTCCCATTTCACTCGATGCTACTATAGGATTCACTTTTGCTTTCTTTTCCTTTGGCTACTAAGATGTTTCAGTTCGCCAAGTTGTCTCTTGCCTACCCATGGATTTGGTAGCAGTTTGAAAGGTTGACCTATTAAGGAATCTCCGAGTCTATGCTTATTTTCAACTCCCCGAAGCATTTTGTCACTTGCTACGTCCTTCCTCATCTCTGGGTGCCTAGGTATCCACCGTAAGCCTTTCCTCATTTGAACCTCACCATTAAAATTAAGGCTATGCCATCCTAAGGTGCTAAATGGAAGGATCTTATCAACATCTATGAATGAGAAATCATAGATTGAACTGCTGGATCAGAAAAATTGGGTGCTATCTAGTATCAGCTAAGTTCACAGGCTGGAGATAAGTGGACTCAAACCATTGACATCTGCCATAGGGTAAACCACCACCTCTCAGGACTCCCTAACTGATTCTACCATAGAGACCAATCATAGACAATAACTCCCCGCCGAACACAACTTAACTTTCATCGTACTGTGCTCTCCAAAGAGCAACTCTTCTTAAAAGGTGCTGAGTTGGAACCCATTCTAAGGATTCTTGTGGTTTCAGAGAATCCAGCTACAGGAGAAGATGGGGTGATCTCATAGCTCCTACGGGGTGGAGACAATGGGGTCGGTCCATGGATTTTCCTTCCTTTTGCCACATTTCACTCAAAGGGTTGAAGGAAGATAGTGCATCAAGCTATACGCAAGGGCCAACTTGATCATCTTCCCTAGGGATCCCAGATGAGGGAACCCTAGGAGAGCCACCGACTCCAACTCTCGTCCATGTACAATCCATACTAGATCTAACCAACTGCCCATCCTACCTCCTCTACATTCTTGATAGCCCATCTTTTTGTCTCAGTTGTATTTTAGTGGCATGTTTTGGTCCTCATCCCCATTACTTATAACAAGTGAGACACTGGCTCAGGTACAAGATACTATCATTATCGCTTGGACAATTAGACATCCAACCCATAATTGCAATGACCCAATTGCAAGAGTGGAGCTCTACCAACTTAGCTATATCCCCCCGAGCCAAGTGGAGTATGCATGAAAGAGTTAGATGCCTCTTCTATCCTTTTCCCTGGTGCAGCTGGGCCATCCTAGACTTGAACTAGAGGCCTCGCCTGTGAAGTAAATCATCACATCTACGATCCAACCAATTGGGATAGAATCAATAATTCTTTTTTGGGAGTGATTCATCCTTCCCGAACGCAACATATAGCTCTCCATTGTACTACACTATTCAAGTGTGCTTACCTTCTCCCTTACCGTGGCAAGTCTTTGTGAAATAACTTTGATGAGAAGAAAAAAGAAGGCATTAAGAGACCCTCCTGATCCAACCCTAGACACTCTAAGATCCTTTTTGAGACCTGCTCCCATTTTGAGTCAAGAGATAGATAAATAGACACATCCCATTGCACTGATTGGGGGGCGCTCATAGTGATTGAGGGGTTCAAAGACCAAGAAGTGAGTTATTTATACCAAGCATTCTTCTTATGGCTAGATCCAATCTCCTGGTCCCTATAGAAAGGAAAAAGAATTTCACGTTCTCTTCTTCCTTTCGGGAAGGGAGGATTAGAGAAATCCTATTGATTGCTACTTTCTCCAGACCTCCTGGAAAGCATAAAAAAAAGGCTCGAATGGTACGATCCCTCCATCACCACAGAATGAAAGGGGTTATCTCGTAGTTCTTGGTATGTGAAAATGCATTGTTAGGTGCTCCATTTTCCCATTGAGGTTGAACCTAAACTTGTGCTTGAGAGATAGCTGTCCATACACTGATAAGGGATGTATGGATTCTCGAGAAGAGAGGAGCCATGGTGGTCCCCCCTGGACCGCTTGGATCCCATGAGTGAATAGAAAGTTAGATCTACATTGGATCTCACCTGAATCACCCCATCTATCCTCCTGAGGAGAAGTTTGGTTTCAAACTCTGATTCGAATGGGAGGAGTACTCCATGCTAATGTATCTTGGATTATCCAAATCTTCAGGTCAGGCATTGATGAGCATATTAAACTATCCATGTGGCTGAGAGCCCTCACAGCCCAGGCACAATGACACAATTATCAGGGGCATGCTCTACCACTAAGCTAATAGCCCATCGTGTGGGCATCCCACTGGGAGGCCTGCTATGCCAAAAGTGAGAGAAACACCATTTCTCTCTTTCTTTTTTACATCCCTATGTTGTTGCCACATGGGAGGGACATGGGGACGTAAAAAGGGGGATCCTATCAACTTGTTCCAACCTAGGATAATAAGCTCACGAGCTTGGTCTTACTTCACCATTGAGAAATGAAAGAAGACTTCCATATCCAAGCTTAGCTCAGATGTAGCTCGCTTCTTTTTGGATCTGAAGTAGTGTCAAACCAAAATACCCAACAAGCATTAGCTCTCCCTGAAAAGGAGGCGATCCAGCTACACCTTCCAGTATGGCTACCTTGTTATGACTTCACTCCAGTCACTAGCCCCACCTTCGGCATTGCCCTCCTTGCAGTTAAGGTAATGACTTCGGGCATGGCCAGCTCCCGTAGTGTGATAGGTGGTGTGTACAAGGCACGAGAATGAATTCACCGCCGTATGGCTGATCGGTGATTACTAGCAATTTTGGCTTCATCCAGGTGAGTTGCAGCCTACAATCAAAACTGAGGACTAGTTTTTGGAGTTAGCTCACCCTCGCTGGATCGCGACCCTTTGTCCTGCCCATTGTTGCATGTGTGTCACCCAGGGCATATGGGGCATGATGACTTGATGTCATCCTCACCTTCCTCCGGCTTATCACTGGCAGTCTGTTCAGAGTTCCAAACTCAATGGTGGCAACTAAACATGAGGGTTGTGCTCATTGTGGGACTTAATCCAACATCTTACAGCATGAGCTGATGATAACCATGCACCATCTGTGTCCGCGTTCCCGAGGGAATCCCTCTCTTTCAAGAGGATTCACGGCATGTCAAGCCCTGGTAAGGTTCTTCGCTTTGCATCAAATTAAACCACATGCTCCACCACTTGTGCAAGCCCCCATCAATTCCTTTGAGTTCCATTCTTGTGAACGTACTCCCCAGGTGTGACACTTAACATGTTAGCTACAGCACTGTACAGGTCGATACGCACAACGCCTAGTATCCATCATTTATGGCTAGGACTACTGGGGTATCTAATCCCATTTGCTCCCCTAGCTTTCATCTCTTAGTGTCAGTGTCAGCCCAGCAGAGGGCTTTCACTATTGGTGTTATTTCCAATCTCTACACATTTCACTGCTCCACCAAAAATTCCCTCTGCCGCTACCATACTCCAGCTTGGTAGTTTCCACTGCCTGTCCAGGGTTGAGCCCTGGGATTTGATGGCAGACTTGAAAAGTCACCTGCAGATGCTTTATGCCCAATCATTCTGGATAAAGCTTGCATCCTCTGTCTTACCATGGCTGTTGGCATAGAGTTAGCCGATGCTTTATTCCTCAGATAACGTCATTGCTTCTTCTTTGAGAAAAGAAGTTCACGACCCACGGGCCTTCTACCTCCACATGGCATTGTTCTGTCAAGCTTACGCCCATTGAGGAAATTCCCCACTGCTGCCTCCCGTAAGATTCTGGGCCGTGTCTCAGTCCTAGTGTGGCTGACCAACCTCTTGGACCAGCTACTAATCATCGCATTGGTAAGCTATTGCCTCACCAACTAGCTAATCTGACACGAGCCCCTCCTCAGGCGGATTCCTTCTTTTCTCCTTAGCCTATGGGGTATTAGCAACCATTTCTAGTTGTTGTTCCCCTCCCAAGGGTAGGTTCTTACATGTTACTCACCCGTTTGCCACTGGAAACACCACTTCCCGTCCAACTTGCATGTGTTAAGCATGCCGCCAGTGTTCATCCTGAGCCCGAATTGAACACTCCATGAGATTCATAGTTGCATTACTTATAGCTTCCTTGGTCATGGACAAAGCAGATTCAAAACTATCTTTTATTTCAAGCCATAACTTGTACCCATGTGCTTCATATTAGCCTGGAGTTTGCTACCGGCAATATAGCCATCCCTACCCTATCACGTCAATCCCACGAGCTTCTTATCCATTTTTGTTATGATCACGGTGGGGCCGGCGGGGGGGCAAGTCAAAATAGAAAAACTCCCATTGGGTTTAGGGTTATATCCCTTCCCGACCCCATCAAGAAATAGAACTAACTAATCTTAAGGCAAAGGGTCGAGAAACTCAACGCCACTATTCTTGAATAACTTGGAGCCGGGCCTTCTTTTCACATTATTACTATTATGGATATGGATAGAGTAAAATAATGGGAAAATGGGATTCCATTGTCAACTGCTCCTATTCGAAATAGGATTGACTACGGATTAGAACCATAGCACATGGTTTCATAAAATCCGTACGATTTTCCCGATCTAAATAGAGTAGGTTTTGTTTTACATGAAGAAGATTTTGTTTGGCATGTTCTATTTTATACTAGTAGGAAAAGAACCTGACTCGGTATTGTTAAAAAAAGAGGGGAGTCAGAACCAAGTCAGGATGATACGGATCACCCCTTCTTCTTGCACCAAAGATCTTACCATTTTCGAAGGAACTGGAGCTACATTTCTTTTCAATTTCCATTCAAGAGTTCCTATGTGTTTCCACACCCTTTTTCCTTTCTTTTTGAGACCTCAAAAAATGAAATGGACAAATTCCTTTTCTTAGGAACATATACAACATTCATCACTACAAAAAGGATAATGGTAACCTCACCATTAACTACTTAACTTCATTTTCATTTATGAATTTCATAATAATACATGTCCTACCAAGACAGAATTTGTAACTTGCTATCCTCTCTTGCTTAGCAGCCAAAGATTGACCTTTGTTGAAAGACTGATTCATTCAGATCACATGAGGGTCCAACTCCATTGCCAGAATCCATGTTGTATATTTGAAACAAGTGGACCCCATTGCTTCTCTCAAGGTACAACCCTCTTCCCATTGAGCCCCCTTTCTCCTCGGTCCACATAGACAAAATAAAATGTAGGATTGGTACCAACAGTTCATCACAGAAGAAAGGACTCACTGAGCCGGGATCACTAACTAATACTAATATAACAGAAAAGAACTATCTTTTTTG
>RXID01014619.1:351523-416523 GCA_005019695.1 Trichopus zeylanicus subsp. travancoricus | reverse complement strand
TTTAGGCTTGTCATGCAGGAACTTGTTCGAAAATACCATAATGAAACAAACATAGGAGTTTGCCGCTAGGTATTTGACCAAATATGACTGTCCAGTTCCTATAGAACCTATCACTAAAATACCCTAGAAGGGGATAGGGCTAAGCAGAGCAAAAAGGGTTTTCCATGAGATGGGAAATGAAAACTATTAGCCCCACACGAGGTTTGTGAATAAGCGATTTGTTTGATAATGAGCAAGGAATATCCGCCTTTTTGCTAAACAGGATCTATTGAACTCATAATTCATTAGATACTTTTTATGAATGTCAACTAAGTATTGTAAGTAAATTGATCCTAGTTGTTTAATAATTTGATAACCAGAGTTATTCTTTGCTAAATGATCACTATGAGTCAGACTTAATAGAATTTGATCAATCCCTTTTTTTGTCATTAAGGTGGAGAACTGAATCAAGAATGCTCTTTCTTCATCATCAATTGAATCACTATTCTCTACCCAGGATTCTATTTTATCATCAATCCAATCACCGTTCGCATTTTTTATTTTTCTTATCAATGAATAGATCTCTTTACTTGTACGACTTAAATGTCTCATATTTCTCGAAAAAGTTATTTGATTGATGGGATTTGGTATGATACTTATGAGATTGATGAGATTGATATTCAAATATTTCTTATTAGAACATATTGATTTGATCCCATAAGCGAGACCGCCACCCAATAGCATGTTGCCACCAAAAGTAGAGCCTCGTATTTCTTCCAGAGAATCTCCTTTCCAAAGCAACTAGAAAGAGATTCTTTAACCAGAAAGAATTCAGTTTAGATGTAGGATACCTATACAGAAGTTTTTGCAACTCAATCATGTATGATGGTTTGGGACACATAAGGGATTTACTTGTCTATATATCATCCCATTCGATCTTTTAGGTCCCTACTCACCTCGATGGTGCTTATGCCATTACGTCCCTTGAAGCGTATATGCGATAGATAAACTTCTGTAACCATGCCATAGTTACTTGCTTGAACAGAATCTCTTTCTAAAAGAAATGGAATGGCTAATTCCACGAAATTTTTTTTTCACGAGGTAAAATTAGTAATTCCATTCCTATTTATCTATTAGGAAATTGACCATGGATCAATTCCCTTTTTTGGAAGTATTGAATACGTGCAACATTCTGAGCTTCATGTTAGTTCTGCCAAGACATATGTCAAAGCAGGGACATCACAATCAGATTGAATGGGATGACAGTTTCTCAGTTTGAGTATGTAAAATGCTAATTTCGATCAAATCACACGTCACAATATACTAGGCCTTCTAATTCCTTAAGGGATTTATCTAAAAGATTTGCGATATAACTAGGAAGGCATTTCAAATATCACACATGAGTCATTGGACATGCAAGTTTTATGTATCCCATTTGATATCTTCGTATTCGAGAATCAACAAACTCCACCCCACATTGTTCACAGAACTTCGGGTCTTCTTTTTCAGCCCTGATCACTCGATAATTTCCACAAGCACAAATTCCACTTTTTATAGATCTAGAGATTCTTTCACAAAACAATCCATCTTTTTCCATTTTATTGGTTTTGTAATGAAAAGTATAGGGTTTTGTCACCTCCCCAACCATCTCTCCATTAGGTAGGATTTTGTTGGCCCAAGCCTTTATATTTTGGGGAGAAACTATTCCAATTCAAAGTTGTTGATGTTTATACTAGTCGATCATAGAATAGAAATTCGGATTCATTCAGATCAAGCTTCCTTCCTATTAATCTAGAAGTTCTTCTCAGATACAAGAAAATGATTCAATTCCAGAGATAAAGATTGTAATTCTCAAATGAGCAATCGAAAAGATTCTGGAGCATCCACAGGTTTAGGTACTATTCCTCCAATAATTGTAGTACCAAGTACCTCTTCACAGGCTCTGATATGATCAGATTTATAAGTAAGCATCTCGTGTAAAATATGAGCAACACCAAATCCCTCTAGAGCCCAAACTTCCATTTCTCCTACTCGTTGTCCCCCTTGCTTGGCCCTTCCTCTAAGGGGTTGTTGTGTAACAAGTGTGCAATGTCTGCTGGAACATCCATGGATTTTATCATCAACTTGATGGATTAATTTCAGGATATAGGGTTTTCCTATTAGAACAGGTTGTTCAAAAGGATCTCCTATTCTTCCATCAAATATTCTACTTTTTCCTAGATACTCGGGTTCAAATACCCATGGATTTTTTGTTTGCTTACTGGCTGAATATAATTCAGAAAAGACTAGTTTTCTGGAAGCCTCTTGCTCATATCTCTCATCAAAAGGTGCTATTCTATAATGTCTCTTTAGGAGGTCCCCCACTAACCCGAGCGAACATTCAAATATCTGTCCCACATTCATTCGTGAAGGTACTCCTAATGGGTTGAAAGCCATATCAACGGGCGTTTCATCTTGCAAATAGGGCATATCTTGTCTAGGCAAAATTTTGGAAATGATATCTTTATTCCCATGTCTTCCAGCTACTTTATCACCTACTTTGATTCCACATTTCTGTAAAATAGATATAAGAATCATCTCTGGATTATAACTGGAAGGACCCTTTTTTTGAATCCATCTCACATCAATAACTCAACCCCTTCCACCTATAGGTAGTTTTAGAGAAGTTTCTTTTGCAGTGGATACCTGAATGCCAAGTATGGCTCGTAATAATCTATCTCAGGGGCATATGACAATATGTTCACTGCTTGAGGCATTAATTTACCTACTAAAATATCACCTATTTCTATCCATGATCCAAGCATCAAAATTCCATTTTTGTCTAAATTGAAGAGTAAATGAGCCTCTAAATGTGGTATTTCCTTAGTGATTCTTTCAGGGTCTTGACTTGTCACATGAGTCTGAATTTCATATTTACGAATGTAAAAAGAAGTATAAATATCTTCATATACCAGATGTTCACTAATTAGTACTGCATCTTCAAAATTATCGCCTTCCTATGGCATATGAGCTACTAATACATTTTTTCCTAAAGAGAGTTCCCCACCAATTGTAGCCACACCGTCTGCTAAAATTTATCCTTTTTTAATGCATTTACCCCATTGAACCTGAGGTTTTTGATGCATACAAGTATTTTTGTTAGAACATTGATACATAACTAATGGAATGCTCATAGTGTCCCCATTTCTTGAGAAAATGATCTTGTGGGTATCAATATAACCAATCTTTCCCTCCCGTTCGGCTATAGCTGAAACCCTAGAATCTAGAGCTATTTGGCCTTCCGGTCTAGTTCCAACAATGCACTTCCTGGATTAAGAAAGTGGAACTACTTGACGATGCATATTAGAACTCATTAAAGCTCGATTTGCATCATTAGGCTTAATAAAATGAATGAGAGAAGCTCCAATAGAAAAATATTGGAAGGGAAAAAGCTTCCAAGATGAATATGTTCCCATGAGATGGTCAGAAATTCTTGACGATATCGGGCTGGAACAACTTGTTCTTCTTGAATACCCTGGTTCAAGGTGAAAGAATTTCCTGCTGCTACCATATAATATTCATCTCTACTTGATGATAAATAAATAATATATGCATTTTTTGATCTCTCAAATATTTCATAAATGGACTCTCTATAGATCCCTAATGACCAATCCTCACATGAATAGCTAAGGATCCAATAGTCTAACATTGATTCCTTCAGATGTATCAATTGGACAAATACGTCCTTGATGACTAGGATGAATATCCCTTATCTGAAAACTAGCAGTTTGCCCTGTCAACCCCCCAGGGCCTAAAAAACTCAACCTCCGCCCATGAACAATTTGGGTCAATGGATTAGTCTGATCCAAAACCTGAGATAAAGGATGTAAGTTGAAAAATGATTCATAAGTGGTTGTTAATGAAGTTGAAGTTACCAAATTTTGGGGAGTCGATTTCAATTTATGCCTGATTGATCCACATATAGTTCCTCGAACTACATTTTCTAAATAAACAAGAGCCAATCTGAATTGATCCTGTAATAGATCCGCTACAAAATGAATACATTTATTTTTCAAGTGATTCATATCGTCAAGCGTACCAATTCTAAATTTCATTTCGATCAAATGATCCTCAGCAGCCAATACATCTTGTGGTAACAAAAAAATATTGTTCTGAGGTATATCAAGATTCAATTTTTGATTCATATTTCATCAACCAATCCTTCCTAATTCACATCTTTGTTGAAAAATTTCTTTTGTAATTCCTTACATAAGGACTCCGAAAATATCGGATCCCCACCTACACAAGCAAATTGTTGGTAAAACTCTAAAATAGCAGTTTCTTTTGCCCCAATCTTTTTTTTCCTTATCATTTAGGAAAGACAAGAAAATTTTAGGATAACAAATATTACCTAGAATTTCTCTTAGATTCAAACCCATAGCCGATGATAGAACTAGAATAGATATTTTTTGTTTCCTACTCACATAGGCCCATATCCTCGCTTTTCTATCAATTTCAAATTCCAATCTTCCTCTCCAATTTGATATTATAGTACTAGTATAAACAAAAATTCCGTTATGATCTAATTCTGAATGATAGTAAACACTAGGACTTTGCAATATTTAATTGATCACAATTCTGCATATTCCATTTATTATAGAGGTTCCCAGTGAATTCATTAAAGGAATGGTTCCAATAAAAATGGTTTGGTCTTTGCATAGTTCTACTGGCTTTCCAAATTAATCCCGTGGGTACATATAATTCAAAAGAATATTTGAGTGATTCATACACAGCATCCCTTTCTTTTATCAAGGGTTCTACCAATTGATATATTTCCAAAAATAATTGAAATTTGATTTCTTGATCTCTATCTTCAATTTTAGGAAACTTATGAAGTTCTTCCGTCAAGCCCTGATTAATGAACCTACAAAATCCCGCAAATTGGATCTGATTAAATCTAGGCATTGTACACATTTCCCCATTTCGATCCTGGACCATTTTAATCTTAAATTTCCTCTTTATCGAAAAATCCCCCACTTTTCATCGAACTATATGAATCAATCTAGCAATGATGGAATGTATATTCTATTTACTGAATCACATAAAATTTTAGGCAACCCCCATACATGTCTTTTATTCATACATATCAAGTGAGAGGAGATGAAGAAATGAAGAATATTTTCAACAGGTACAAATAGAAATGAGTTGATAAAATATTCTTGGAAAAAAACCCTGCCACTTACCTTATAGACACATATAGAGTCATGTATAGAATATCAAAATGGATCTCTACCTATTATGTATGATATTATGATCAAATTGGGTAGCAAAAAATAAATGGATTCAGAATTTAAATTAAATTTAAATCTACTTCCACTTTTTACAATTATGAATGCGATAAAGACCGAATAATTGGTTAATGTTAAAAAAGAATTCATGGATTCTTTTTTTATAGTAAACTGTATAGAATACAATTGAGGAATAGAATAGTATTTAGTAGGTGTACGGCGATCTGATATAGTTATCTAGCAATCTTCATATTGTATCCTTTTATTGTAGTTTTATTTTGGCAACCTAAATATGGAGCAGGTCACACTATATCATAATTCCTATTTTTTATTCAATATATCTAATGAAAAAGCACAACGATTTTCTACTTTCTACTTTTCCACAGCGATATGTGCATAAGAGGAAGACCCCACTCAATACAATCAATATTTGTGTAACAATTTCTATCCTGGGGTTTACATAGACACATATATATTGTTATAATGGAAATGAAAAATGATCTATTATTCAGAATAATTTAATTTATACTGATTAGTCGTAAATCGATTTGCTTTTCTTATGACATTTTGCTTTTCTTATGCCATTTTCTTATGCCATTAAGGGAACACAGTTTGTCCTAAATTTTGCAGTCTGTGATTGTAAATTCATTTTTCTCTTTTCTTTTATATTGAAGAAAAAAGAGAAAGGATATTTTTTTTAAGTAGGATGTATGTTTTAAGATATAATCAATCGAAGAAAATAATCCAAATGGGATTCAATAAAAAATATATAGGGATGGATTAATTTAGGGATATAATGGGATTCAAGATCCAAATATAAAATATAAAAAGGAGATTCTCAGTAATTTCATAATTTTCAAAAGAATTATTAGTAATAGAATATGGATAATACTTTTATCCATTTTTGATCAGATTTGGCGGCATGGCCAAGTGGTAAGGCGGGGGACTACAAATTCTTTATCCCTAGTTCAAATCTGGGTGCCACCTAATCAACTCAATAAAAGACTTGAGATTTCATATCCTGTTGATTTTTTGATGAATTCTTGACCCACAAAAGTAGGGACAAAAGGTTGGGCCCATTTGATACTGGGGGTACTAGATTTTTAGGATATGTAGGTAAATTCTATATCTATAAAAGAATGTCAATTTTTTCGGTGGTTCTGTACATGTCCCAAACCACCATCAATAGAGATGAAAGAACTTCCACTTATTAATGATTGTTTCACGCCATTGTTTTGCTAAATAAAATGGAATCAAACAAATAAATAGTGAGAGTCAATTTGGGGATTTAGAACTATTAAAGTAATAGGTCAGAAATCCTATAAACTATAGGACTCTCCTTTTTTTTCTTCTAGGATTGAAGAAAGCATTATATGAAAGACTATCCAAAACTTCATAATTATCTTACACTACCTTAGTATAGGTAGTATTTATTGACTCTATCTGGAATTAGATTGGATAGGCTATAATCTAATGGGCAATCAATTTAGGAGTTGTGGAAAGGACCGAAAATACTTTATATCGAGACTCACTAGAAGTCTAGAGTGCTCAGATATTCAAATAGGGTGGCTATGTCACCTTTTATTTTATTCTTTAGAGATAGCCTTAAGTCAGAATCCTTTTCCTTTTTTGTTTTGACTATGCACCATTAATTTTACTATAATTATTGATCAATAAAATAATTCCTTCATAGAGATAGGAGGTATAATTCAACATGGATATAGTAAGTCTCGCTTGGGTTGCTTTAATGGTAGTCTTTTCATTTTTCCTTTCACTTGTAGTATGGGGAAGGAGTGGGCTCTAGGGTATGATTGATCATTCCATTTGGTAATCAAATTGTATTAATTCTTTACTTTAATTGATCATTTTCCAGAACCTTAACTCTTTCAAAATTATACTAAATTATAGTAAAAAAAATACAATAATGAATAATAATCATTCAATCAAAGAATGAATGATTACCATAGTTGTATTTCGAGACTCAAATCTACACATAATAGGAAATTTTTTCCAATGGAATTCTTCCTAAATATTCTATTTTGAAGCACTAGTTCTTAGTTCTTAACAGAATAATGGATATTAAATGAGAAAAAGCAATCCCTATTGCTTTTCCCTATTTTTGTTTTCCTCCTTTCTTTACTTTTTTTTTACTATTCTAAGAAAAAGTTGTTCTACTATTATGACGATATATACTTGCTACTGGAAACGGCTAGAGATTCGATTATCAAAAGAGGTCTACATAAGAAAATAGGAGTTTCCTTGCGTTCTACTCCTTTTCCAACCCTGAAGAAGTTAGTTACCATAGAACTCCGCGGATTATTTGTTAATAGTTCAATCGATGACTTCTTGTCTTGAGATGGGAATCCAAAAAATATTCCTTTTCCTTCGTTTTTTTTTTTATAGTATATAGTCATACTATTCTTGATTCTTTCGAATGAAAAGAAACCTAGGAATTAGAAGAGTTGAGTTAGGCTTCCATTATTTTGTTTGGATTAATCAAAATCGTACAAATTGATCTATTGAAGAAAACAAAATAAAATAGAAAAGGCTATTCAAATTTATAGATGTACGTCTAATATATGAGATATATATTATCCTACGATCTATATAAAGCCTATATCTGTATACAATACAACTTTAACTAAAAATACTATACAAACAACTATAGAATAGAAGATAGTATGGTAGAAAGAACTAGAATATTCTAGTTCTTTCTACCATACTATCTCACATAGTATCTCAGATACTTTTGATTCCACCCTTAATCATTTAAGACTTGGAGTTTGAATCCCTTCCTTTTATTTCTTCAATCATTGATAAGAACTAATAATTCAACTTTCAGTCAAATTAATCATAGTGACTGACTATTTTTACATAGATGATAAGTAAAAAAGTAGTAGGAACTAGAATAAATAGTGTAGTATCAATAAATGCGGGAATATTGACTTCCATAATCTCATTGTTTTTTATTTCACAATAACACGGGATCTAATCCCATAGAAATGAGAAATTGTAATTCTTGTAAATTCATTGGGATGAATTGAATCATGATGATACTGAATCAGATCAATATTATGAATAATAATATCTGATGTATCAAATTGATTCATCGTCAAGAATTGAATAGTATAACATAACACATGGAAATTTTTATCCACAAAAAATAAAAAATGGGATTCCTGATCTAATAAGGAAATCCCATTGAATTTTTTTTATGTATGTACGCCAACTTTAATCCAAAATCCAAAAGGATGATACTCAAAAATAAAAGACCAAAGAAGATCCTTTTATTTATTTTTTTAGTAAATTTGTTGGAATATTAAACTTTTGTAGTCAATTTTAACTCACCCTTTTCCATCTCACTTTTATTCTTTGGGATATGTGTATAACCCATAGAATAGTAGTCATATGGTACTTTATATTTTATATGGTAATTGTATGTAAAAGTGTAAAAAATACGGTAAGTGGTAGGTTATAGAAAAAAGTATAAGACGAAAAATTTAATGGGAAATTGGAATGAGAATGAAATAGATTGTTTCCAATTAGTAATTGAGAAAACACAAAGAAAGTCGGAGCTAAGCTAGAAAAAGTGTGATTTAACCTGAAAAATACTCTGCCGAGATAATTATGGTAAGTACATTCTCTATCGCACAATAAATCAATACAATTTGTGTATGTACTCCTACTATACTAAAAATATTGGCATTCTATTACATTTCATTGATCAAGAACAATCAAAAAAGAAAGTCAAACATGTATCTCTTACCATACTTAATTTAATATTAATACTACCACTTGTACCTACTCATGTCTTTCCATATTTGTCTGATGATAAAAATCTAAGGTAATAAAGATCGAAGGGAATTGTATTTTGATGCCTATCTCCTTTTTCTTTTCACATAAAATAGAGAGATAATGGTCCTAGTTCGGGACTGATGGGGCTCGAACCCGCAGCTTCTACCTTGACAGGGCGGTGCTCTAACTGATTGAACTACAATCCCGGTGAGGTCTATGATGGCGTACATATTATTAATGCTTAAGGATCATCAATCTAGATTGTTAGAAAGATCAAAATGGATGATAAAAACATATGGATAGAGCAAAAAAATGGAATATTTCTCTTTATTTCTATGTATTGGTCTATGTATTGGACACTTTTGAAGGTTATATCATACTCGTGGGATGACAAATTTTTGGGCCGAGCTGGATTTGAACCAACATAAACATATCGCCAATGAATTTACAATCCATCCCCATTAACCACTCGGGCATCAACCCAAGAAGAATTAATTCTAGGTTTATTGATAATCTAATCCATGATCAACTTCCTTTTGTAGTACCATACCCCTAGGGGAAATCGAATCCCTGCTGCCTCCTTGAAAGAGAGATGTCCTAAACCACTAGACGATAGGGGCATATTGGCCCAACCACCATCATACTACCATGATAGTATGAACAGTTTTTTGGAATTGTCAATATAATCTAATGCAATGACTAGATCCAAATTCGAAGAGTCTTTCCTATTTTTAGGATGATACTATAGTAAGAGTAAGAATTTTCTTTTTTATATTCAAAAAATTTGGTTCAGCGTATGAATCAAATTCCATCATCACATGATTCAATAAGAATATCATGCATTTTTTTATGTTGATGTCAGATTGGTACACGTATCGATCAAATCAGTCTTGTTCTGATTGATTACAAGTGATATCGGTCTTCAAACAATTCACTACATTTATTTTATTTATTTAATTAAATATCTTTTATTTATTTAAATACAATTCTGTTAAATAATAATATTAATAATATTAATACCCAATTACCAATTACTACTAGGCAACTCCCATTTTTTGTTCTTGAATGAGTATCTATATATGTACATATATAGATATATGCAGTAAACTCATAGTTGAAGATGGCTAATTCATGAATTAAAAAAGAATAGGCCCTTTTAACTCAGTGGTAGAGTAACGCCATGGTAAGGCGTAAGTCATCGGTTAAAATCCGATAAAGGGCCTTTTCCGCTAAACTCAAGCTTAATCTTTAATCTTCCTTTTTCCACATAAAATAGAAGTTGATACCTCTAAAAAAAAGTAAAAGGGTAACTACTATATTATAATCAATTCTTATTATTAAAAGCTATAGTTACAAAGTTGAATAATTAGTAATTAATAATTGTACTGAGTATACCCTGTAGTAACATAGTAGTCCTCTTCATGTCTCATTATTCAAATTATCTTAGGACATAAAAATTATTCTAGATATCCAATCCTGATTATTAATCACAAAACTAAAGTATTCCTAATTGTTCCTATCAAACACGCCGTAGAATTTTGAATCAAAAAAAGTAAGTGAACCTGACTCATTGAATCATGACTATATCAGCTATTCTGATATTTAAATTCGATATACATTAAATTGTAGAAGCAGATTTTATTTTTTTTCTTTTCCTTGGACCACTCAAAAATTTGTTAATATTTTTCCGATTTTATCTTTTTGTTAATGGATGCTCTTCCATAAGAAAAAATCATTATTCTTTTCTACTACAAATAAATATTTTGAAAATCTCTTTTGCAATATTTTTATTTATATCTAATTGAATCGAACTCATGGATTTACCTAGGTTGCTATGTGTTCCAATAGAAAAGAAGAATTTGTATCTTCAAAACCTATCATAAAAGGCATTGAACAAGGAATTTCCCATAGACAATTGAACTGTTGTATGCCCTGAAAATGATATGAGGTGTTCGAAAATGGTTGAAGTAATTGAATAGGAGGATCACTATGACTATAGCCCTTGGTAGATTTACCAAAGAAGAAAAGGATTTATTTGATATTATGGATGATTGGTTACGGAGGGACCATTTCATTTTTGTAGGTTGGTCTGATCTATTGCTCTTTCTTTGTGCTTATTTCACTTTAGGAGGTTGGTTTACAGGTACAACTTTTGTAACTTCATGGTATACCCATGGATTGGCTAGTTCCTATTTGGAAGGTTGTAATTTCTTAACCACTGTAGTTCCTACTCCTGCGAATAGTTTAGCACACTCCCTATTGCTACTATGGGGTCCTGAGGCACAAGGAGATTTTACTCGTTGGTGTCAATTAGGTGACCTGTGGACTTTTGTTGCTCTCCATGGTGTTTTTGGACTAATATGTTTCATGTTATGTCAATTTGAACTTGCTCAATCTGTTAAATTGCGACCTTATAATGCAATCAAATTCTTTGCTCCAATTGCTATTTTTGTTTCTGTATTCCTGATTTATCCACTGGGTCAATCTTGTTGGTTCTTTGTGCCAAGTTTTGGCATAGCAGGTATATTTCGATTCATCCTATTTTTCCAAGGGTTTCATAATTGGACATTGAACCCATTTCATATGATGGGAGTTGTCGGAGTATTAGGCACCACTTTTCTATGCGCTATTCATGGCGCTACCATAGAAAATACTTTGTTCGAAGATGGCGATGATGCAAATACATTCTATGCTTTTAACCCAACTCAAGCTGAAGAGACTTATTCAATGGTGACTACTAACCACTTTTGGTCCCAAATCTTTGGGGTTGCTTTTTCCAATAAATGTTGGTTACATTTCTTTATGTTATTTCTACCAGTAACTAGTTTATGGATGAGTGCTCTTGGGGTAGTCGGTCTAGCTCTGACCTATGTGCCTATGATTTCATTTCCCAAGAAATCCATGCAGCAAAGGATCCTAAATTTGAGACTTTCTACACCAAAAATATTCTCTTAAATGAAGGTATTCATGCTTGGATGGTGGCTCAAGATCAGCCTCATGAAAACCTTATATTCCCTAAGGAGGTTCTACCTTGTAGTAATGCTCTTTAATGGAACTTTAGATTTAGCTGGGCATGACCAAGAAACTACCAGTTTTGCTTGGTGGGCCGAGAATGCCAGACTTATAAATTTGTCTCGCAAACTACTTGGGACTCACATAGCCCATGCTGGATTAATTGTATTTTGGGTTGGAGCAATGAACCTATTTGAAGTAGATCATTTTGTACAAGGGAAGCCCATGTATGAACAGGGGTTGATTTTACTTCCACACTTACCTGCTCTGGGTTGGGGAGTAGGTTCAGGAGGAGGAGGAGGAGGAGGAGGAGGAGGAGGAGGAGGAGGAGAGGAGGCGGAGGAGGAGAGGAAGGGGAGAGGGGGGGGGGGGGGTGGCGCGGGGGGGAAGTTATAGACACATTTCCCTACTTTGTATTTGGAATACTTCACTTAATTTCTTCTGTAGTCTTAGGCTTTGGCGGTATTTATCAAGAACTTCTTGGGTCTGAAACTCTTGAGGAATCCTTTCCATTCTTCAGTTATGTATGGAAAGATAGAAATAAAATGACTACAATTTTAGGTATTCACTTAATTTTGTTAGGTATAGGTGCTTTTCTTCTAGTACTCAAGGCTCTTTCTTTTGGTGGCGTATACGATACCTGGGCGGCAGGGGGAGGAGATGTAAGAAAAATTACCAACTTGACCCTTAGTCCAAGCGTTATACTTGGTTATTTATTAAAATCACCTTTCGTGGGAGAAGGCTGGATTGTTAGTGTGGATGATTTAGAAGACATAATTGGAGGGCATGTATGGTTAGGTTCCATTTGTATACTTGGCAAAATTTGGCATATCTTAACCAAACCCTTTACATGGGCTCGCCATGCATTTGTATGGTCTGGAGAAGCTTACTTGTCTTATAGTTTAGGTGCTTTATCTGTCTTTGGTTTCATCACTTGTTGTTTCGTCTGGTTCAAGAATACTACCTATCCTAGTGAATTTTACAGACCCATTGAACCAAAAGCTTCTCAAGCTCAGGCATTTACTTTTCTAGTTAGAGACCAATGACTTGGGGCTAATGTGGGATCCACCCAAGAACCTACTGGTTTAAGTAAATATATAATGCGGTCTTCGACTAGAGAGGTTATTTTTGGGGGGGAAACTATGCATTTTTGGGATCTCTGTGCTCCTTGGTTGGAACCTCTAAGAGGTCCCAATAGTTTGGACTTGGGTTGGCTAAGAAAAGACATACAACCTCGGAAAGAATGATGTTCGGCTGAATCTATAACCCATGCTCCTTTAGGTTCTTTAAATTTTGTTGGTGGCATTGCTACCAAGATCAATGCAGTCAATTATGTCTCTCCTAGAAGTTGGTTGGCTACCTCTCATTTTGTTCTAGGATTCTTCCTATTTGTGGGTCATTTGTGGCATGCGGGAAGGGTCTATGCAGCTGCAGCAGGATTTGAAAAAGGAATCGATCGTGATTTGGAACCTGTTCTTTCTATGACCCCTCTTAGCTAAGATTTTTTAGCTAAGATTTTCTTATACTTATATATATATTCATTCTACTTTTTTATGTTCTGGCTCGGCTATCTCACTTAGCCGAGCCATTCCCTTTTATGATAGTGGGCCAGACCAAACGAATAAAGAAACGAATTTATTCAACAAACAAAAACAAAAGGAGAGAGGGGGATTCGAACCCCCGATAGTTCTTTGTTCAAAACTATACCGGTTTTCAAGACCGGAGCTATCAACCACTCAGCCATCTCTCCGATGGGTAATCTGTATTTTATTACTACGAATAGAACATAACCATATGAGGTGATACACTAACTATCTGTACTATAGAAACATCCCAGATGGAATCTATATTTCTATGTATTTATCTATATACTGTATATATACATGTATACATATACACATAATCCACTGTGTCTGTTTGTGGAGTAAATAATAACTCCCCCTGACCATATGCTCGAATAAAAAAAATAAAATAAAGCATAATAAGTTCTAAAGAATCAATTGATTCACAGTCGAATCCCTACAGATTTTACTAAGCGAGGGATCAAATGAAATGGTATAGTTTATAGTTCATTTGTTGGTTTGGAGGATTACAAAAATGACTATTGCTTTCCAATTAGCAGTTTTTGCATTAATTGTGACTTCATCAATCTTACTTATTAGTGTACCCATTGTATTTTGCTTCTTCTGATGGCTGGTCGAGTAACAAAAATGTTGTATTTTCAGGTACATCATTATGGATTGGATTAGTCTTTCTAGTAGCTATCCTTAATTCTCTTATTTCTTGAATTTCTTTGGATCCAAAAATGCCACTCCTTTTTTAAAAAGTATTGTGAAAGACATTAAGATTCAATCTGAAGTATCTGAGTATCTGGCCCTACACAAATATGATCCAGATGCATATATGATATATCATATATGCGTGGATATATGCATGTGTATCAGAAAGGAAGAAAATGCAGATATGGTCGAATGGTAAAATTTCTCTTTGCCAAGGAGAAGATGCGGGTTCGATCCCCACTATCCACCCATAGTGAAGTAATATACTTCTTAATAAAACTTCAATTTAAGAAAAAATTTGGTATAGTTGACTATGATAGTATCGTAGTTCTATCTTCCTCCTTTTTATCTCCCATCCAAACAAAAAATGTTGCGAAGAAAGGATTTGAACCTGTGACTTCAAGGTTATGACCTTGTGAGCTACCAAACTGCTCTACTCCATGCTAAAGAACTGGGAACTAATAGACGAAGAAAGATTAGATATGCCTCTCTACCATATCTATACAAATAGAATAGTCTATTTATATAGAATGGTAAAGAGGGCCCCTCTATGATCTATGATCATAGAGATCTATACAAATATGAAATGCTATTTTTTACCTTTACCAACTTGATCTTATTGCACCCAGTATCAAACATTCATGAACCATTTCTCAAAGTATGTGTCTGGATAACCCAAAGTCTCGATAGTTACCTCTAGGTCTTCTAATCAAAAAACAACATCAATGAAGACGTATAGGTGCACTATTACATGGTGGGGATTGCAAATTTCTATGAATTTACCAT
The DNA here is from genome assembly GCA_005019695.1 of Trichopus zeylanicus subsp. travancoricus. Lineage (NCBI taxonomy): Eukaryota > Viridiplantae > Streptophyta > Magnoliopsida > Dioscoreales > Dioscoreaceae > Trichopus > Trichopus zeylanicus. The sequence goes on along the minus strand of RXID01014619.1, from coordinate 401,405 downwards.
TTTTCACTCAATGATAGAACTTTGCTTATTTCTTTTTTTGAAGATCGATGAATCAAATGATATTTCTATTCCAGTTTCTGTTGTTTCTTCCCCCTATGGATCAAACTTTTTTTGCCATAATGTTTAGTTCCTATTATTATCGATGATAGAGTTCAGGTCCTAGATGTAAAAAAAATAGAAAAAGGTCGATCTCCCTCCCTCTCCATTGAAAGAAATGAGATTGTTGCTGATCAAGTACATAAAAATAAATAATTAATTAAATTAACCAAATTTTCCAAATGTAGAGGCAATCAAGAAAGCTGCATAAGTAAATATATAACCTACAGAAAAGTGGGCTAATCCAACCAATCTTGCTTGGACAATGGAAAGAGCCATTGGCTTATCTGTCCACCAAATCAAATTAGCCAAAGGTGTGCATTCACAAGCCCATGCTAAAATTTCAATCAATTCTTGCCAATATCCATGCTAGGAAATTAAGAACATAAATCCAATAGCCCAAAAAAGATGTCCAAATAAAAACATCCACGCCCACACGGATAAACTATTCATACTAAAAGGATTATATCCATTGATAAGTTGTGAAGAATTCAACCATATATAATCTCTTAACCATCCCATCAAAAAAGTGGAGGATTCATTAAATTGTGAAAGGTTACCCTGCCATAATGTGATGTGTTTCCAATGCGAATAATCACCCATCCAATGGTATTTAACATCCAGAAAACTACCAAATAAAATGCATCCCAACCAGAAATATCACAAGTACCACTGCGTCCTGGGCCATCTCAAGGAAAACTATAACCAAAATCCTTTTTATCTGGCATTAGCTTCGAATCACGTGCATCTAAAGCACCTTTTACTAAAATCAATGTAGTTGTGTGCAAACCAAGAGCAGTAGCATGATGGACCAAGAAATCTCCAGGATGTATTATTAAGAAGAGTGAATTACTATTCTCATTAATAGCATTCAACCAGCTAGGTAACCATATGTTTCAACCAGCATTAAATGTTGGGCCATTCGTTGAAGATAAGAGTACATCGAACCCATACGAAGTCTTACCATGAGTAGATTGTATCCATTGGGCAAATACGTGTTTGATCAAGATTTGTTTTTCTGGAGTACCAAAAGTGAGCATGACATCGTTATGAACATAAAGTCCCAAAGTATGGAATCCTAGAAATAGGCTGGCCCAACTTAAATGAGATATGATAGCTTCTTTATGGTCTAACATTCTTGCTAATACATTATCCTCATTATATTCCAGATTATAGTCTCTAATGAAGAATATAGCTCCATGAGCAAATGCTCCTATCATGATGAATCCTATGATGTATTGGCGATGAGTATATAACGTAGCTTGAGTAGTTAAGCCTTGTGCTATGAATGCATAAGCAGGCAAAGAGTACATGTGTTGAGCTACTAAAGAAGTAATAACCCCTAAAGAGGCTAGAGCAAGACCTAATTGAAAATGAATTGAATTGTTGATTGTGTCATAAAGGCCCTTATGCCCACGTCCTAATCGACCCCCCGGGGGAATATGTGCTTCTAAAAGATCTTTGATACTGAGCCCAATCCCAAAATTAGTTCTATACATATGACCAGCAATGAGAAAAAGAAATGCAATAGCTAAATGATGATGAGCAATATTGATCAGCCATAAACTTTGCGTTTGTGGATGGAATCCTCCAAGAAGGGTTAGAATGGCAGTTCTTGCCCCCTTGGAGGTACCAAATAAATGACTGCTTCGATCAGGGTTTTGTGCATAAAGATTCCACTGACCAGTAAAAAGTGGTTCCAATCCTTGGGGATGTGGTAATATGTTTAAGAAATTATTCCATCTGACATACTCCCTCCTGGATCCGGGAATAGAGACATGAACTAAATGTCCAACCCAAGCTAAAGAACTTAGTCCGAAAAGTCCTAACAAATGATGATTGAGATGAGATTCGACATTTTTAAACCACAAAATGCTCAGTCTCCATTTTGGTTGTAGGTGTAACCAACCCGCTATTAAAGATATACCAGAAAGACATAATAGAAAAAGAGATCCAATATAAAGAACCTTATTGGTGCATAATCCAATTGTATATCACCACTGATAAAGATTGGAATAAGAAATATTCATGGGGCTGATAGCACCTCCTTGAGTAAAGGCCTCTACGGCGGGTTGACCAAAATGAGGATCCCAAATTGCATGAGCAATAGGTCTTACATGTAAAGGGTCCTGTATCCATGACTCCAAATTTCCTTGCCAAGCTACATGAAACAGATTTTCGAATGTCCACAGAAAGATTATTGCTAACTACCCAAAGTGAGAAGCAAAAATGTTCTGATAAAGACGTTCCTCAGTAATATCATCATGACTTTCAAAGTCATGTGCGGTAGCAATACCAAACCGAATATGATGAGTAGTGGGGTCCTGAGCTAAACCTTGGAAATCTTAATGCCATAATTCCTTTCAAATCCTCCTAGCCATTATCCTACTGCAATAATTCTTGCTAAGAAGAATGCCCATGTTGTGGAAATTCCACCCAGAAGGTAATGGGTTACTCCTATAGCACATCCTTGTACAATTCTCAAGGCTTTAGGCTGGTAGCTGGAGCACCTTTTAATTTGTTATGAGCCCAAATGATAGATTCAATGAGTTCTTGCCAATAACCATGACCACTGAATAGAAACATTAAACTAAAAGCCTAGACAAAATGAGCACCTAAGAAAAAAGACCATATGCAGATAATGAAGAACTATAAGATTGAATTACCTGAGATGCCTGTGCCCATAAGAAATCCCGTAACCACCCATTAATAGTAATGGAACTTTGTGCAAAGTTTCCTCCAGTGATATGGGTTACCACTCCTTGATCACTTATAGTGCCCCAAACATCTGACTGTATTTTCCAACTGAAATGGAAAATTACTACCAAAATTGCATTGTACATCCAGAATAGACCTAAGAAGACATGATCCCAAGCAGATACTTGACATGTTCCTCCTCTTCCAAGCCCATCACAAGGGAAATAAAAACCAAGATTTGTTTTATCAGGTATCAAATGAGAACTACCAGCAAATATAATGCCTTTCAGTAGTATCAATACAGTCACATGGATCATAAATGCATGAATGTGATGATGGACCAAAAAGTTTGTGGTTCCTAATGGAATAGGTAACAAAGCTACTTTGCCACATACTACCACTAATTCATCACCTCTCCAAGTTAAGCTGGTACTTGTTGCACTAGGAGCTATTACACTTGGCGCTAAAGCATGGATGTTTTGTACCCATTGAGCAAAGAAGGGTTGGAGTTGTATAGCAGTATCTGAAAATATATCTTGGTGATGCCCTAAAGCACTCATGGTATCGTTATGAATATATAAGCCAAAATTGTGAAACCCTAGAAATATACATGCCCAGTTAAGATGTGATATGATTGCATCACGGTGCCTAAGGACATGATCTAATAGATCATTGTATCGAGTAATTGGATCATAATCTCTTACCATAAAACTAGCTGCATGTGCAATAGCACCAACTATGAGAAATCCACCGATCCACATATGATGTGTGAACAGTGAAAGTTGTGTACCATAGTCAATAGCTAAGTAAGGATAGGGGGGCATGGAATACATATGGTGAGCTACAACAATGGTTGAAGAACCTAACATAGCTAGGTTAAGAGCTAATTGAGCATGCCATGACATTGTTAGGATTTCATAAAGGCCCTTATGAGCCTGGCTTATAAATGGATATTTATGGGCTTCTAACATGACTTTAAGGCCATTGCCAATACTCCAGTTGGTCCTATACATATGACTAGCAATCAAGAAAAGAATTGCAATTGCTAATTGATGATGTGCTATATTGCTCAACCATAGACCTCCCATTATTGGATCTAATCCTCCACGAAAACTCAGAAATTCTGCGTATTTTGACCAATTCAAGCTGAAAAAGGGGGATGCTCCCTCAGCAAAACTGGGATAAAGTTGAAGAAAAAGATCTCGATTCAAGATAAATTTATGAGGAAGTGGTATCTCTTTAGGATCAACTCCAGTATTGAGAAATTGGTTAATAGGTAAAGATAAATGGATTTGGTGTCCCTCTCAAGAAAGAGACCCAAGTCCTAGTAACCTCGCTAAGTGGTAATTCAACATAGATTCTACATCTTGGAACCAAGCCAATTTTGGCGCTGCTTTGTGATAATGGAACCAACCGGCAAAAAGCATTAAGGATGCAAAGACCAATGCACCAATTGCAGTACAATAGAGTTATAATTCACTAGTTATTTCAGATGCTGACCAAATCTTTAAAAAACTAGAGGTTATTTGTATTCCATGGAAGCCCCTACCTACATCACCATTCAATATTTCTTGACCTACTATTAGCCAGACCACCTGCGCACTGGGTCCAATGTGAGTAGGATCACTTAGCCTTGCTTCTTAATTGGAAAAATAGGTACCGTGGAAGTACATGCCGCTCAGCCAAAGAAAGATAATGGAGAGTTGACTGAAATGAGCACTAAATACTTTTCGAGAGATCTCCTCTAAATCATTGGTATGACTATCAAAATCATGAGCATCAGCATATAGGTTCCAGATCCAAGTGGTACTATCGAGACCCATAGTTATTGTTCTTGAGAAATGACCGGGTCGGGCATATTCTTCAAAAGACATTTTTATAGGATCCCTATCTATAACAATTTTTACTTCTGGTTAAGGCAAATGAATAATCATTAAGTCCTCCTCTTTCCGAACAACACATACAAAGAGACCTGCTAATAGTCAAATTTTTAGTGAACCTCTGAAAGATGGATATTTTATTTAATTTATTATTAGTCCCTTTTTTTCCTATCTCCCATCCATCTATTTAGTTTTTCACTAAAGCAATTATGATATCCAAGTCGATCCAGGGCAAGTGTTCGAATCTATTATGACATAACGATTAGGTGCCTAATGGACAATTTAAAATCTTGTAAAACCTTTTCTCATAAAACCCTTTCCTAGTGTGTTGAAAAAACTATGTTTTGTGCAACATAACCTAGACTAATATATTTCTATCTGACTGTATAAATGCCCATATGTATCTACTTTCGTGGAACATAATAGCTTAATTGCTATGCTGTATTACATTACATAAAAAAGCACAAAATAATTCGTTAGAATTAATAGGATTCATTTCGATATTTATATTTAGTCATTCAAAGGTATTCTTTCCTTTATTAGATTAGTTTTTGCACACGTATATCCTTTATCCATATAAGATACCATACAATAATGATTTTAGAAGTAAGAGATATAATGAAATTTCTAATTAGATCTTATCATAGGATATGTATGATCTATTTTATTTGATTAATAGATCCAACAATCAATTGTAATGAATTACAAATTTTATTCGAATTCTAAATGCCTCGTAATTTTCAACCAATTATGTGCTTCAATATAATTATTCGGGGTAAGCGCTATAGCCTGTTTCCAATATTCAGCAGCTTGGTTGAACCATGCTTCTGCGATTTCAAAATCACCCCGTTGAGTGGCCCGTTCTCCCTGGTTGGAATAGATGAGTAAATTCCTTTCCTTAGAACCATACTTGAGAGTTTCCTACCTCATACGGCTCAGCAATTGATTCTTTGGGCATCCCATTTTAATCTATACTAACTATATTAGATTTTTAAGAAATGAACCCCCTTAACAAAAAAAAGGAGGGGGTTAACCACAACTAAGCAGAAGAAGTTAATTAACTAAGTTTTGAACTCTAATTTTCTTGGTCAAAAATCTGTTTTATCTTTTCTCCCCCCTTTAGAAGAATGAAGCATAGAGATATTTCCTTATCTCATTACATTAGATTTTTCTGAAAGGGAACTATCTCATTTTCATATATGAAATTTATATAGAATCTCTGAAAAGGACTTTCCCTCCATAAGAAAAAAGAACTTCCTATCTTTGGGATCTGACACTACACCACTGCTCAATATCTTATACCTTAGTGGATCAACTTTATTACATAAGTTGATTACTTCCCATATCTTGAGGTAAAAGTAAGCAATTCTTAACCGTATTAATCCAATAGCTAGTTAATTGATCTTTATGGTGCTTTGTCTATCAATTTGATCCTTTACCCGTAGAATATAGTATATAAGCGTATCTATTTCTTCATAGTTTGGTTCTTGTGAAGTCTCTTTCCTTACTACAGCTAAGAAAAATCATTTCTTTGGATGATGCATATGTAGAAAGCCTTTTTTGTAGTATTTACTTTATTAGCCAATTTGATCTTTTTTTTTCCTTCTTTCTATAGTGGAGATACCCACACATAATGACAGATCATGGCCATATTATTAAAAGCTTGTAGTAAGAATGGATTTCATTCTAGTGTCTAGAAATAATATTCCAAAGTCTTCATATGTTCTCCATTACTTGTGTGTATAAGGCCTATGTTATAGAGTATATAACTTTGATCATAGGGATCAATTTCTGGTCACATAGCTTCATAATAATTTTGTAAAGCCTCAGCATAATTTCCTTCAGATTGAGCTGGCATCCATTATGGTCATTCATTCTATTCAAAAAATCTCCGTTCCAAAATGGTATGTGAGATTTTCATGTCATACGACTCCTCCCTTTAGTGCATAGTATTAAGTAATCCATGGAATCCAAATTTGACTATTCTCATTATATTATGAATTGGTAGGGGCTAGTATTTTTACAAGAAATTTCTAGCCAGCCTCCCTGTAAGGTAAGAGGTTTTTCTTTCTTAACACCAATCTATTTCTATATAGAAATGGTAATTCCAACAATTTCTTTGTCCCCAACTCCCCCTATTTTCAGGAATTAGTCATTCAATGATCTTTGATGGTTTTATGGATATCCAAAGTATGAACAAGATGGATGTTTGTTGTCCTAACCATTCTTCTTAGTCCTGATACCAATAAGTAAAGGGATAATTTATAATAAACTTTTCATCTTGTTGATTCCTAAGTGTAGTGCTTCTTTCCCTATGCCGCTTATGGGTACTAGTGAAGTAGAATTGACCTGCAATACATAACCTATACGGGTACCTTTTTGCTCAATACTAAAATTGGCAATTGAAGCATCTGAGGCTGAATTTCCCTAGAATGCATGAGAGAAGGAATTATTCTATCTCCAAACTTCACCTTCACCAAACATAGGTTTATTTCAACAATTTGTTTCTTTCCATCTTGAACCAGACCCCTTTTCGTAAGACTGAGAGGGCTAAAAAAAAAATCAAATCACACCATCTCTGTAATAAGTAAATATCTATAAGTAAAATCAAATCAAATCCCGAAGTTGTCGAAATTATTCGTAATAAGATATTGGCTACAATTGAAGAAGTCTTATCAATAAAATTTCCATTTATCCAAGATCTAGGCATAATTAATTGGCAATCTATTCTATAATTTTTCTCATTACCCCGAGAGGTAATGATCCCACAAACAAAGGAATTCTACAGTACAAGATAACATAAAAACAAATAGACTAATTTAGTTCTAAAAAAAATTGTGAACCCTTCACTCAAATTATAAATTGAAATTATGCTTTTGGTAAAGAGAGATATGAAATATTTAAATCAAATTGGATTTCAACCCAATTATCAAATTATTTATTATTTATATAGTATACCAATGAACAGAAATATTACTATTGAATAGAACTATTACTATTTCGTCTAAGTTGATAACCAAGACAAATATTTTTTTATTCTTATGGAACCATTGATCGGTTGAACCAGTATTGCAGTAATATGAATGACTCACTATTTATTCGGTTTCTATTTCTGGTTAATAATAAGATTATATTATGTAGGAGAGATGGCTGAGTGGTTCAAGGCGTAGCATTGGAACTGCTATGTAGGCTTTTGTTTACCGAGGGTTCGAATCCCTCTCTTTCCGTTTATTTATGTTAATTCACCAACGTTACCGACTACAATATATCAAATATAATAAGAATCGATATCCTTATTCCAACACTAAGACTCTTATTTCTATTTCATAGAGATTCTCTATTCCTAATTACATTACTTTGTTTGATACGTAAAATACAAATAGAAATATCGGAAAGAGTGAAGATAAATGAAAATCCTTGATTTATTTGTAATACATAAATGGGAAAATGAACTCTTAGATTTATTTATACAAATTTTACTTCAGCGCAAGGGGGGGCAAAATTGTCTGAACCTTTCCTTGTTATTTTCGTTAGGTTCAAGTCTGACGGGAATAATATTCTACGACTAACAACTCATTTATTTTCAAACCGATCGATTTACTATCTATTATTTGATTTACTAATCCTTTATATTGGAATAAGTCAATAGTCAAATGTTTTGGCAATTCTTCATGGGGGGGCGATTCCATAGAATTTTGAATCAGAGCTTTCGATCTTTGTTTATTCTTCGTAGTAATAATATCTCTGGGCTTGCAACGATAACTTGGTATATCCACTATACGATTATTAACTAAAATATGTCTATGATTAACTAATTGCCTGGCTCCGGGAATAGTCGAAGCCATACCCAATCGAAAAAGGATGTTATCCAAACGCATCTCAAGTAGTTGTAATAAAACTTGACCTGTTGACCCTTTGGCTTTTCCAGCGATATGTCCATATCTAAGTAATTGTCGTTCTGTCAAACCATAATGAAAACGCAATTTCTGTTTTTCTTCTAGACGAATACGATATTGTGATCTTTTCCCAGAACGCGATTGGGTTTTAAGATCACTTCCAGATCTAGGCTTTTTACTAGTTAGTCCTGGTAAAGCCCCCAGACGGCGTATTTTTTTGAAACGAGGTCCTCGGTAACGAGACATAAAAAAAATACTCCTTTTTTTTTTATTTTATTGACATTTCTTCATATTACATTACAGAATAAATCGAAATTAAAACTGAACTAAACTATAAACAACGTAAAGCTAAAATGGATTTATTGAAGTACTACAAACAACTATTGACATACTACAAATCAAATAAAGTAGAATGGAATAAATTGTATCAATATACTATTAAATCAAATGTATCACTAACTCTTTGATTGTGGATAGGAAAAGACATTAATCCATGAGGATTAATAAAAATAAATAAGTATGGACATCTTACGTTATGCCGGATTTGACAAATACCAATAGGATCTGTTAGAGTGAATTTTTTTTTCTTGTCCCTATACATACGTAACTACATAATACTTTCATCTCTGTAGATCAACTGATCGGTTGGTCTGTCCATAAATAAAATAAGGAGATGAAAACTATTATAAACTCAAATAGAATATCTATACAAAAATACAATCTATTAGGGCTATACAGATTCGAACCGTAGACCTTCTCGGTAAAATAGATCAAACTTATTATTATATTATCAAAATGATTCGAACTGTTTCAAAGACCCAACATGCATTTTGTTGCATTGGGCTCTTTCATCAATTGATGTAAAGATCAATTAGTGCACCATATTTTTTCTTCACAGGAAGATAAAATGATAATAAGATGGCTCTGCGTGCTCTGATTCATATTCATTATTTGAATTCTAATTTTAGAGCAATACCAAAGTCTCTCAAAGAAGGATTACTTTGACTTAGGTCTGCCCCTGGCCTAGATCAACCTAAGTTAAATGGAGTTTCTATCACTCCTCTGTAAGAGTCAAATATGAGACTTCATATACCTAAAAGTTCATAGGATGAAATGAGATAATTTTGAGGTCCTTATACTCATTATGCCTAGCATTGAATGTGGATTGGGTATTTACCCTATCAATTATCAAATCAGACTCAATGAAACCAAACAAAGTATATGTCAGGCTATTGGTCTCTTGTTCCTCAAATCTATGGAGTAAGACATCGATTTTTCATCTCAATAAGATCGATTATGTTCATTGTATAATTTTCTTCTTTTGAAAAGCATTGGCGAACATGTAAACGAGGTGCTATACCTAACTGAGCTATAGTCCTTGCCCTTGCCATAGATATCTTAACATATGAATAATTTCTTGTCAAGATGGACAGTCCATAATCCCACATCGTATGATAGCTTTGCGATTGGTTTACTATTTTAAAAAATTGGAATTGCTTAGAAATACTATTCTATCTATTTTAACAATCCTAATGATGGAATCCATATGCTTCATTTTGCTAGAAAATCAATCAATCAAATAGTAAAATGTAAAACAAATAGTTATCATAAGACCTCTTTATATTTATAAGAGGTACAAATAGTAATCGAGGTACTCATTCTATGACAGATCTTAACTTACCCTCTTTTTTTGTGCCCTTAGTAGGCCTAGTATTTCTGGCAATTGCAATGGCTTCTTTGTCTCTTTATGTCCAAAGAAATAAAATTGTCTAGATCTGATGGAACCAAATCTCATCAATTTATTTGAACACTGACTGAATTATAATACAGATATTTATTTAGTGTAATATGGTAGAATATGTGGCTTTTTCCTAACCTAAATGTTGTTATGTACATAGATAGATAATATCTACATAAAAGTTAACGTATCTAACTAATTATTACTAATGCTTTAATGCTGCATTTTGTATCCGAATAGTGCTAGTTGATGAGAGTTACTTCAGCATCAAGAAAAGTAAAGTCAATTTTGGGTTATTCTCTCAATTCCAATCGAATGCAACTGTATCTAATATAGTAAGTATGAACTGGTGATCAGAACATATATGGATAGAACTTATAACTGAGTCTCGAAAGACAAGTAATTTTTGCTGGGCCTGTATCCTTTTTTTAGGTTCACTAGGATTCTTAGTGGTTGGAACTTCCAGTTATTTTGGTAGAAATCTGATATCCGTATTTCCATCCCAGCAAATCCTTTTTTTTCCACAAGGGATTGTGATGTCTTTCTACGGGATCGCAGGACTATTCATTAGCTCCTATTTGTGGTGCACAATTTCGTGGGATGTTGGTAGTGGTTATGACCGATTTGATAGAAAAGAAAAAATAGTGTGTATTTTTCGTTGGGGATTTCCTGGAATAAATCACTACATGTTCTTCTGCTTCCTTATGAGAGATATCCAATCAATCAAAATGGAGGTTAAAGAAGGTCTTTATACTCGTTGTGTCCTTTATATGGAAATCCGAGTTCAAGGAGCCATTCCCTTGACTCATACTGATGAGAATTTTAGTCCATAGGAAATTGAACAAAAAGCTACCAAATTGGCCTATTTCTTGCATGTACCAATTGAAGTATTTTGGAAAATGAACTGAAGAAAAATTTTTCAACATGAAGGAAAGAACTTGCTAACCCCTTTTATTTAATTGAAGTTTCTTCAGAATGCCCATTCAAGCAAAACATGTTATATTCTATGTTCCTATTCCATTGGTGCAGCAGCCCATAGAATAAAACCAAAAGTAGAGAAAGTATATGGGGTAACTATAATAAATTGAACTATAAAAAAATGAAGAAGAAGAATTTTTTGTATAACAAAACTATTTTGTATGTGTACAGATTTCAACTTAATTATTTTGTTTATACTAGTCAAAACGTCTGATCCTCATTAAGTTAAGTGTGGATTTATCAAATATATCCAAAATTTTTTTCATAATAAAAAATTCGTTAGTTCAAGATTGAGATATTTGAAAATACTATATTGATTCTTTTTTTATATTCCTGATAGATCCAAGGACTAAATATATTTAAGGATTAAATTTTGACACAAAATGGAAAGAAATAGATCCACAGCCTTGTTTGTTATATAACTCATACTTTGGAAAAATATCAGAGAGAGTCAAAGATTGAAGCAACTTCATTACCAATTTCACAGATAAAAAAATGAAAAAAAAAAGAAAGCATTGATTTCCTTCCCATATTTTGTATCTATAGTATTTCTGCCCTGGTGGGTCTCTCTCTCATTTAAGAAAAGTTTGGAACCTTGGATTACTAACTAGTGGAACAGCAAGCAATTCGAAGCCTTTTTGAATGCTATTCAAGAGAAAAACGTTCTAGAAAAATTCATAGAATTCGAAGAACTATTCCTCTTGGACAAAATGATAAAAGAGTACCCAGAGATACATATACAAGAGCTTCGTTTAGGAATACACAAGGAAATAATAGAATTGGTCAAAACACATGATGAATATCCTCTCCATCTCATTTTGCATTTCTCCACAAATGTAATCTGTTTTGTTATTCTAAGTGGTTATTTTTTTCTGGGTAATAAAGAACTTTTCATTCTTAATTCTTGGGTTTAGGAATTATTCTATAACTTAAGTGACACAATAAAGGCTTTTTTGATTCTTTTAATCACTGATTTATGGATCAGATTTCACTCGACCCATGGTTGGGAACTAATGATTGGTTCGGTCTACAACGATTTTGGATTGGCCCATAATGATCAAATTATATCTGGTATTATTTCCACTTTTCCAGTTATTATAGATACAATTGTAAAATATTGGATCTTTCATTATTTAAATCATGTATCTGCTTCACTTGTAGTTATTTATCATTCAATGCATGAATGACAAAAAAATTAATGAATGAAGATGAAGAACTCATTTGGTTTCCTAATATCAATTAATTGAGAATTTTTTTGTGTATAAAGAAAGCATTTTCGATTTACTTATTTGAATTTGAATTTTACTCATTCTTTTTTTTTTCTACCTATTCATCCCATACTATACTCTATTCCAGTACATATTCCAATACAATAGCAGACTTCGCGGTAGGGATACTAGACTAGCTACTTATCTAATTTCTTTATTGTAGAAATTCCGCAATTAATGATTGGACCATGCAAAATAGAAATACTTTTTCTTGGGTAAAAGAACAGATGACTCAATCCATTTTTGTGTCGATCATGATATATGTAATAAATCGAGCATCTCTTTCGAATGCATATCCCATTTTTGAACAACAAGGTTATGAAAATCCATGAGAAGCAACTAGATGAATTGTATGTGCCAATTGCCATTTAGCTAATAAGCCTGTGGATATTGAAGTTCCGTGAGTTGTGCTTCCTGATACTGTATTTGAAGCAGTTGTTCGAATCCCTTATCATATGCAACTGAAACAAGTTCTTGCTAATGATAAAAAAAGGGGTTTGAATGTGGGGGCTTTTCTTATTTTACCCGATCGTATTTCTCCTGAGGTGAAAGAAAAGGTGGGAAATCTGTCTTTTCAGAATTATCATCCCAATAAAAAAATATTCTTGTAATAGGTCCGGTTCCTAGTCAGAAATATAGTGAAATCCTCTTTCCTATTCTTTCTCCCGACCCAGCTACTAAAATATCCCATATATGTAGGTGGGAACAGAGGGAGGGGTCAGATTTATCCTCATGGAAGTAAAAGTAACAATACAGTCTATAATGCTACATCATCGGGTATAGTAAGCAAAATATTACATAAAGAAAAAGGGGGATATGAAATAACCATAGTTGATGCATCGGACAGACATCAAGTGGTTGATATTATACCTCTAGGACCAGACTTCTTATTTCAAAGGGTGAATTCATCAAGCTTGATCAACCATTAACAAGTAATCCCAATGTAGGGGGCTTTGGTCAAGGAGATGTAGAAATAGTGCTTCAAGATCCACTACACGCTCAAGGTCTTTTATTCTTCCTAGCATCTGTTATTTTGGCACAAATTTTTTTGGTTCTTAAAAAGAAATAATTTGAAAAGATTCAATTGTACGAAATGAATTTCTAGATCCAGAGATTCCTTAACATTAAATTGTTAAAAATAGTTTATACTATTTTTCACGATGTCTGGAATTTCAGGGTAAGGACAGGATACATGAAACAAATACTTCTAGGAGGGATTGCTAGTCTTCTTAATCTTCACAAAAAAAAGTATTTTCCACAATTATTCAATTAACTTAAGTATTAAATATTAATAGAATAAATAGTTCTAAATAAAAAAATTTTAAGATTAAGAAATAAATGTTTTGTCATTTCTACAATTTGATTTGTTGATTGGATTATTTTCCAATCTGTATATTATGGAATAGATCAAAATCTCGCCTAAAAAAGTAAGAACTAGGAGGGTTTAGACCCCTTTGAGTTCTTACTTTTTCATGTCTAAAACCATGTTCATCTGATCACTATAGAGATGAACCCAACCAAGAATATGAACCATAAAAGAAAATACCTATTGAACCTATCACAAGAATTCCAGTTACAGTACCTATCAGCCAAAGAGGAATCCTTCCAGTAGTATCGGCCATTTTTTCCCCCTTTCTTCCACATTTTATCAAGTGGTCATGCTAGAGACAAAAATAGTCATGGACAGTTATGAGGATGGTATCCTTCCAAATAGGATAAGAGAATTCCTACTATTCTCTTTCTCTCAATTGAAGAAATAATTGGAAAATAAAACGGCAAGTACAAAAATGAGTAATAAACCCCAATATAGACTGGTATGATTCAACTCAACATTTTTCTCATTTGGGTTTGATTGTGTCATAGTTCTATAATTCAAATTAGGTTTATCGTTGGATGAACTGCATTGCTGATATTGACCCCAAAAAAGAAACAGTAGGTACTGCTAGTCCATGAATAGCCAACCATCACATTGTAAAAATTGGATAGGTTTGATCTATGGTTATTGTGGGACTCCTATGAGGATCTACTAAATTCATTGAGTTGTTCCAAAAAATCAAAATGGCAAGTTATTAATGGAATGCCCTGTCAGCTCTCTGTGAAATATTTATTTGGTCAAGGACTTCTGAACACATCGTAAGCTAAACCTGTACTTACAAATAACCAGCCTACAATGAATAGGGAAGGTATAGTAATACTATGAATGACCTAGTATCGAATACTGGTAATAATATCTGCAAAAGGATGTTCTCCCATGCTTCCAGACATGTTGAGCTCCACAAATTCGTGTACAGTCAAAATGAGGAATCGATTTCATGAAAGATGGGATCAGTAAATAGAAAACTACCGATATTTTATTTCATCTTTGTTTTTGAGATCATCAATTTTGTACCAAAGGTGTATTTCATGTATATCGAATTAGTATAGCTATCCTTTGTCCAACACAGCAACGCTATATTCCCAAACACTATAGAATTGCTTTCTTCTATTTTTTCTTGTATATGGATAATTGTATGTTATCCAATAGACCAATAAAATAAAAAATTCCTTATAATATAAGGTTTCCATTATTGACTTCGTAATAGAAAATAAAGATCTTGGTAAAGTGTGAGTCAATGAATTTTATAATTCATGAAAGATGAAAGATATTATCATATTCGCACAATTCAATTATATTATATGTGAAATAGAAAACTTTTTTTTATTTTATTAGTGTATAGGGTTAAAAGTTTTTTGTTCGAATCCTTTTATTTCAATTCAAGTAATTGGTTGGTCATATAATAAATATACAATAATACAGTACTAGTGTATTATTTGATGAAAAAAGAAAAAAAAAGGTTTTAGAATAGATTGCAAGAAATCTTTTTCTTCTTATTCCAAATCAGAATATAATATTATGGGCAATTAACTAATAACTAAGCTTTAGTGTACTAAATCCAATGAATTAATGAATTCAGAATTCAAATAAGTAAGTTGAGTTTAAAAAAAAGTAAAGGTAATATCAGGCCATTCACTCCAAACAAATAGACTTACTCCTATTGAAAAAAGAATAGAAATGATCAAAATTAAAATTATTTACAAACCTAACCTAATTCCCTTTCCTTTATTTGATTTTGGAATCAATTTACACAACACACACAATTCATATTACTATACTCAACCCAAGAATTGAAGAATGAACCTCTTCTCTTGATTCAGAATCACAAGATCAGTCAGTGTTAATGCCGATGACTTGATTTTATTCTACCTATATGAATGGCTGTATCTTTTTTAGAGTCATCAGTCCATTCATAATGACTGATGAATCAAGAACTTTCAATTAGTACTAATTCTGTCAATAGTGTTTTTTCTTACTGTCATATTCGAGAAAAAGAGAAACTTAGGTAAGTCTTTTATCAACCTATGTAGCAAAAAAAATATAACTAATTTCATTTTTTCATGCTTATTATAACTAGTTATTTCAGTTTTCTATTGGCTGCTTCAACTATAACCTCGGTTCTATTGATTAGTTTGAACAAGATGCGACTTATTTGAAATTGAGTGACCAATTCATTAAATATTTCTTTGAAATTGTGTGGGTATTGTATGATTCCCTTCCACATCAATTGCCAGTTCTTAGTCATTGAGATTCATGGATAATTCAGATTAATATTTAGAGATAGATCTTACTTTTATTTCCTCAAAACAAACAAAACAAAAAAAAAATTGAAATTATTGAAATTTTTCTATTTGGAATCGTCTTAGGTCTAATTCCTATTACTTTGGCGAGAGTTTTTGTAACATCATATTTACAATATAGACATGGTGATCAATTGGACCTTTAATTGAGTAATATTAATTTTTAGATTGACCTCCCGCAATGCAAAGAGGAGGTCAAATTGAAATTGTAATTCAATTTCATTTTATTAAGTTATTTTATGGTAATTCATAATTCGGCATAAGATAAATAGAATCACGATCTATAGGATTTGAACCTATGATGTCAGGTTTTGGTTCTACCAAACTGAACTAAGGGCACTTTCTTAGGTAGGGATGATAGGATTTGAACCCATGACATTTCGTACCCAAAACAAATATGCTACCAAGCTGCGCTACATCCCTTTATTGTTTTACAGTATCATTGTACAAAATCCTTGTCTTGTTTTCCACTTGTTTTCTTTCATCTTCATATATTTATATAATAGAATAAAAGAATTATATACATATGAGAAACTAACGTATTAAAAAAATGAATACAAATGATCCTAAACTACAACATCTGATTATATATGTATTACAATAAAATAAAGGAGGATTTTCAATGCGAGATATAAAAACATATCTCTCCACGATTCATGTGCTAACTACTCTATGGTTTGGGTCTTTAGTGAGTCTCCTGATAGAAATTAATCATTTATTCTCGGATGCTCTGTTATTTCCCTTTTTTCATTCTAGTTATTGATAAAAGATACTTAAATGAAATACTGAGATTAGGATAGTAGGATGCTAATTCGAAAGAAATTGGATCACTTAATTTTTACTTGATTAATATTAATTACAACCAAATAAATTTTTTTACAATGAAATCTTTTCTTTAGAAATTACATTTTTAGTTAGTAACTTCTATTGATTTTTTTTGTTGTTTTCTTCTTCTTCGGTTCAGATCGAAAATAGTGGAATTTAAGTTGATCCAAAATCCAAAAATGGAGGTTCATGGCCAAGGATAAAGATATCTGAATTAAAGTTATTTTGGAATGTACCAGTTGTGGCTGAATTAGTATTAATAAGGAATTGTTGGGTATTTCTAGATATATTACTCAAAAGAGTCAACACAATACACCCAATCGATTAGAGTTAAGAAAATTTTGTCACTATTGTCGCACGCATAGAATTCATGGCAAAATAAAGAAACAGATCAAAAGGAACATGTGTAGGATCTTTCCACAGAACAGGAAGAGGAAAAATTTAACGTATATACAACACAATTATTATATAGTATATATACAAATCAAATACTATTCTGTCAGATCTAAAATAAAATGAATAAAGAGAATTTTTGAGATAAGGAATAATCCATGGATAAATCCAAGCAACATTTTTGTAAATCCAAGCGATCTTTTCATAGGCTTTTGCCCCCAATTGAATCAGGGGATCGAATTGATTATATAAATATGAGTTTAATTAGTCGATTTATTAGTGAACAAGGAAAAATATTATCTAGATAGATCAGTAGATTAACTTTGAAACAACAACAACTAATTATTATTACTATAAAACAAGCTCATATTTTATCTTTGTTGCCTTTCCTTAATAATGAGAAACAAGTTGAGAGAGCTGAGTCGATCCCTAGAACTACTGATCCTGGAACCAAAAATAAATAGACATATCCCTTAATTGACTCAAAACTCTCAAGCTCAAATTGATGTTTTGTTCGGAAAAACCTAAGATTCTGATTTGATTGTTGTGTTATAAGAAAAAAAGGGAAGGGGAAATCTTTTTTTATTGAAATATTTTGTTCATTTTATAAGTAGAAGTATTTGAATTTATTTTTCTTCTGTCTTCCCGGAGTTCATTCTCTTAGGAATTTTGTTTCAATCATGCATTCCTGTAGATTACTTTACGATCTCTTTCTTTCATTTTATTTGAGAGATCTTATTGGAAATCATGTAAAGACAATTCTTATTCGATATAGCTATTTGCGCAAGTATTTTACGATTAAGAAGCAATTGCCTCTTGTGCAAATTGTGTATGAATCGACTATAACTATAGGATACCAAATTCTTGTGAGTTACTGCATTTATACGAGTGATCCACAAACTATAAAAATCCCTCTTTTGCCTGTCTTGATCTCGATGAGAGGAAACCAAGGCTCTTATTTTCTGTTGACTAGCTGTTTGAGCAAGTCTTGGATGAGCCCCTCTAAAAGTTGATGCAAATAAATGAATTTTTGTTCGATGTCTCTGAGCTGTATATCCTCGTCTAACTCTGGTCATTGAATCAAATTAAACATTAATAAATAACTAATTGATTTCTCTTCTTTCAGTCATTCTTTTTCTTCCCTCTTCCGTTCGATTAATAACAAAGTGGATTATTCCAGTATATAAAAAAAGAAATTCCCATGGTTTTTGCTACTATGACCTTCCCAACCATAATTTTTTATTCCTTCCAGACATTTGAGCTGAAAATACTCAATTCTACCAACACTAAAAAAATAGTGGGTTTTGTCATTCCTATGGTTACTTCTTTAGTTAAACGGTGAGGTCCTTTATATACACCGGAGCCTCCTTTGTCACTTAATCAAATGTTATTGTTAACTTGTATAGTTCATATCCTTTGGCTCTACCCATCAATTATATAGTAATACGTCTTTTCACAAAAAGACGATATTTAATCATGAAAATTGGCTAGGTATAGGCTCTACCCATAATTGATTTTCTTATCTTAATACTGTTTCCTCTGCTTAATGGATAACCATTTGCTACCAATGTAGAATTGCATCTCATCTCAAATCAAATCCATTTGCACTAATGGAAACAAAAAATTCTATATACCATATAGGTATATGATAGATCCTCATTTTTAGATAGTACATGGCCTTCTTCCAATCTATCTATTTTATTCGTTGGTACTGATCATTAATACTGGAAAATTTTTATCATTTCTTTCTTCAAGCTCACGATATGAATGAGTTGCACATACACCCTAGTACATGTCCCTCAACACTGAGGACGCCCTCAAAGAGTGGGGGATTTTGTGACATTTCTGATTGACTGTCTTGTGTTTCTAATAAGTTGTTTAATAGTTGGCATATCATATATATGTATATCTAGAATAAGAATAGCTTGGTTTAGATCGATCTTAACCGGATCATTGATGATTATGAATCATTTCTATTTAATGTCAAATCAAAGAAAATGTGAATTATGTTTTTGAAATGGATTTACACAAAATCACTAGTATTTGCATTTTCTACCGCTACTAGATCAACAATGCCATGAGTTTGGGCTTTTGTTGCTAACATAAAAGCATCTCTTTCCATGTTTTCAAAAAAAACCCATAAGGGATTGCCGGTTCTTTGTACATAAACCTTTGTGAGTGTTTCACAAAGTTTTAGTAGTTCTTCTGCTTCCATGATAAACTCCCCAGCTTGTGCCTCATAAACAGAACTAGCGGGTTGGTGAATCATAACCCTAATGATACTAATATAACATTATAAGTGGTTCTTCTATTTCGCATGGTTGGTCTAATGCTAAAGTAAGGGATAAAAAATAAGAAGAAGAAAAAAAAATAGAATTGAAAACCATACAGGCATTTTTGTGCATTGCATATGACTCTATAATGGAATTGAATTTAGCGCCCCCCTTCTCCCAAAGGATGAAGGAAATATAATCCATCCTATCTAGATCATTGAATGATCCATTTACCAACCTTCCTTTTGTAGAAGTAAAAAAAAAAAAATACTATGATGGCATTGTTGCTTTCTATATTTATCGTCTATGATTTAGCAATCCCAAAGTTTATTTTTGATATGATCAAATAGGGAAAAATGATTTTTTTTTTTTTCATTTTTGTACTCTTTCTTTCCTAAGATGAATATTAGAAAGAAAAGAGACTTTTGGTTTGGAATAACTAAATGGCTTCTAACGCTGAATGTACTCCCGACACATAAGATCAAATAGAAAATAACCTTTGTTTCATACTACTATTTCGATACAAAACCTCATGTTATGAAAAAACAAGAATGATTTGTTCATATCGAACTTGAGATGCCATGCTATTATTACTTAGAATTCATATTCGATGTGGCAAAGGCATAGTTTTTTTTGCTTTTCAAAGAACAAACTCATTGGTGCCAAGCGTGAGGGAATGCTATACATTTGGTAATTTCTCCTCCGACTAGAATTAAAGATCCCATTGAAGCGGCTAATCCCATGCATATTGTATGCACGTCGGGTGGCCCAAATTGCATAGTATCATAAATGGCCATTCCTGGGATTACCCATCCAACGGGAGAGTATAAACAAATAAAGATCCCTAGTAGCATCTTCTATACTGAGATATACCATGAGACCAACAAGTTGATTTGAGACCTCATTATCAACCTCTTGGCCCAGAAAAGTAATTTTTCTCTATAAAGTCGGTTGATTAGGACGACAAAATTCTATCCCCCAAAAACTGTACGTGCACCTTTGGATGCATACAGTTCAAAAAGATTGCGAAAAAAAATCAATGTATCGATTTTAGTCCTATTTCTTTCTTTTGTAACAATTTTTTTAGGTTTTATTTTTTTAAAAAAAATTTCAAAAATAGGTTTTGTTTTGGCATCTCTCCATACCATACTAAAAGAAGAGGAAAAAAGAATTTACTGAACTTCTTGAACTAACCTCTTAGTGATATATTGTTTCATCACGATTCAAATCACGATGTTGTTTTCTTGTTCCTGAGTGGGTCTTTTCAATTCTCTTAGGTTCATATTCTACTCTGAGTAAAGATCTATCCAAATTCTATTTGTACATAATATATCTCAGTACCACTTTGTTTGGAATTCGTTTGTTTCATGCTTTAGCTTTACTTGCCTTCCCACAAACTATTCCACGTATTCATCATACTATTCCATTGATTGGTAGTTTTACTTTATACTAGTTTAATTAATATAGTTTATTAATTAAACTAGTTAAAGTTAAGTACAAGAATCATTTATGATAAAAGTGGTAATTGTACATATATTACCAATTTGGTATTTTCTTTTCTGAACGGAGCCTGGATATTTTATCAGTCTAAATCAACCATAAATTCTTCTAATTGATAATATATGGATATGGATCCCTAATATAAATATAAATTAATTGGTTTAAATACACTTCACGCTCCAAATAATTGATAGTTTAACCAATATTTTTTGGGCGAAGCAGAGGATATCTCGATTGGGGGAGAGAACGGGGTAAATTCCATATGACCCAATATGCCTGACAAGTCGCACTATACATCAACCCAAAATGCATCTTCCTCTCCAAGACTCCAAAAAGGTACTTTTGGAACACCAATAGGCATTAAATTTCAGAAAAAAAATCAAGCCCTATACTTCACTTTAATATGGAAACGTAACAAGGGGTTTATTGTCTTCATCATCTTTTTTTCTGTTTACCCTATTTTATTTTCCATAAATTGGAAGGGAAAATATAGTGAATAAAAAAATTTTAATGAAAGGAACAATCTCTTGAATGATAAACAAGTATCTATGCATTCATTCCCAAAAACAAAAATAGGACCAATTTTCCCATTGCCTATTGGTACTCATCATGTATAGAATAGATCTACTTCTCTTTGTTCTTATGAACAAACTTGTTCTCTTATTTCCAACAAAATAGAATAAATAGTAATACTTTCTCATACAGAATCTACTGAAAGGTACATCATAGTATAGTCTTTTTCAATGCGATAAAGTTACATAGTTTCTACTTATCTTTGATAAAGGGAGGTATTTCCATGGGTTTACCTTGGTATTATGTTTCATACTATCATATTGAATGATCTTGGTTGATTACTTTCTATTCACATAATGCATATAGCTCTAGTTTCTAGTTGGGCCGGTTCAATGGCTCTATACAAATTAGCGGTTTTTGATCCCTCTGACCCCGTTCTTGATCCAATGTGGAGACAGGGTATGTTTGTTATACCCTTCATGACTCATTTAGGAATAAGAAATTCATGGGGTGGTTGGAGTATTTCAGGAGGAACTATAATGAATCCGGCCATTTGGAGTTATGATGGTGTGGCAAGGGCACATATTGTGTTTTCCGGCTTGTGCTTGTTGGCAGCTATCTGGCATTGGGTGTATTGGGACCTAGAAATATTTTCTGATGAACATACGGGCAAACCTTCTTTTGATTTGCCAAAAAACTTTGGAATTCATTTATTTATCTCAAGGTTGGCTTGCTTTGGCTTTGGCACATTTCATGTAACAGGCTTGTACGGTCTTGGAATATGGCGTCTGATCCTTATTGACTAACTTGAAAAGTACAATCTATAAATACAGCGTGGGGTGCAGAAGGTTTTGATCCTTTTATTCCGGGAGGAATAGCCTCTCATCATATTGCAGTGGGTACATTGGGCATATTGGTGGGTCTATTCCATCTTAGTGTTCGTCCGCCTCAACATCTATACAAAGGATTATGTATGGGCAATATTGAAACTGTACTTTCCAGTAGTATTGCTGCTATTTTCTTTGCAGCTTTCGTAGTTTCTGGAACTATGTGGTATGGTTCAGCAACTATCCCAATCCAATTATCTAGGCCCACTCGTTATCAGTGGGATCAGGGATACTTCTAGCAAGAAATATATCGAAGAGTTGGGGTTGGACTGGCTGAAAATATGAGTTTATCAGAAGCTTGGTCTAAAATTCCCAAAAAAATTAGCTTTTTATGATTATATTGGTAATAATCCAGCGAAAGGGGGATTATTCAGAGTAGGTTCAATGGACAATAGGGATGGAATAGCTGTCGAATGGTTAGGACACCCGATCTTTAGAGATAAAGACGGACATGAGCTTTTTGTACGTCGTATGCCTACTTTTTTTTGAAATATTTCCAATAGTTTTGGTAGATGTAGATGGAATTATTAGAGCCGGCATTCCTTTTAGAAGAGCAAAATCCAAATATAGTGTCAAGCAAATTGGTGTAACTATTAAGTTTTATGGTGGCGAACTCAATGGGGTCAATTATAGTGATCCCACTACTGTGAAAAAATATGCTAGACATGCCCAATTAGGTGAAAATTTTGAATTAGACCGAGCTACTTTGAAATCTGATGGTGTTT
Organism: Trichopus zeylanicus subsp. travancoricus; assembly: GCA_005019695.1. NCBI lineage: Eukaryota > Viridiplantae > Streptophyta > Magnoliopsida > Dioscoreales > Dioscoreaceae > Trichopus > Trichopus zeylanicus. Next base: position 378,061 of record RXID01014619.1, on the reverse strand, counting down.
TTCGTAGTAGTCCAAGGGGTTGGTTCACTTTTGGGTATGCTTCATTTGCTCTTCTCTTCTTCTTCAGACACATTTGGCATGGTGCTAGAACCTTGTTCAGAGATGTTTTTGCTAGTATTGATCCAGATTTGGATGCTCAAGTTGAATTTTACGTATTCCAAAAACTTGGAGATCCAACTACATGGAGACAAGCAGTATGATACAATGTTGTTCTGGGATCTTATGTTTATATATATATATATATATATTATATAATCTATTTGATATAGTGTACTGAAGAAATTTGCACTTTTTTCATCATCCTTTCTTTGATTCTTTCCTTTTGTAAATGATCCCCCTCTCAAAAAAAAAAAATAGAAATAAAATAGCTAATTGTAAATTACAATCAAATCTATGGAAGCATTGGTTTATACATTTCTCTCAGTCTTGACTTTAGGGATATTTTTTTTTGCTATCTTTTTTCGAGAACCACCTAAGGTTCTGATAAAAAAAATGAAATGATTTTTCATTATCTTAATTGAAGTAATGAGCCTCCAAATATAAATATAGGAGGCTCATTACTTCAATTAGTCCCCGTGTTCTTCGAATGGATCTCTCAGTTGGTGAGAAGGTTGGCCAAAGGTGGTATATAAGGCATACACAGTAAAGCTTACAAAGTAAACCGGATATGAAGATGGCGACTAAAGGGTTGCTGTTTCCATTTTTAGATAATTTCAAGATCACAATGGATCTATAATAAGATCGTTTAATCATTTATTTACAACTACAACGGAATGGTATACAAAGTCAACAGATTTTAACCAATGATTAAATTGGGTTTATGGCTACACAAACCGTTGAGGATAATTCTAGATCTGGGCCAAGATGAACTGTTATAGGGGATTTATTAAAACTGTTGAATTCGAAATATGGTAAAGTAGCTCCAGGCTGGGGTACTACACCACTTATGGGCTTGGTAATGGCTTTATTTGTGGTATTCCTTTCTATTATTTGGAAATTTATAATTCTTCCATTTTACTGGATGAAATTTTAGTGAGTTAAGTTTTATAAGAACTATGAAGTCCTAGGTTTTCAATCAAAAAAATTACTTAAAACTCAAATTTATAGATTATTTTGGTAGTTCGATTGTGGAATTTATTTGTTTCTGTATTTCTAGAATATGAGTGTGTGACTTGTTATAATTGATTCTATTGGTAATATAGAGAATGAGTCTGTCATCTTTATCAAGATGATTCTACCCCGTCGAATATTATTTGATTTATTTTATTATCTTGAGCACAGAATATATAGAATAAAATAAATCAAGAAAAGAAATGTTTGAGCTATGATTCATACCCATTATTTAGACTTCACGATCGGACTCAAAATAATAGGTATTTTCGAGAAATCAAATTATTTTTCTTTCTTTAAACTTATTTTGACCGAGATACAGTTGTCTCTATATATTTTCTTGAGTTATTATTTCTATTCATTAAATTATTACATCTATTCATTAAATAAGTGATGATCAAAGGGTTCTTACTCAGATAGCTTTTGGGTTTAGCTTAGAGCTTTATTAAATAAATCATCATGGTTATAGTATGAATCTGAAGTTTCAATTGATTCATGGGGTCTCAACAAGAAAATTCCTATTAAATTCCTATTAATATTAATGAATATTAAAACAAGAAACAAGAGTCAATTTGCGTTATGTACAAAAAAATAGCAAATCAAATAACAAATAAAAAAATAGGGAAGAGAAGATTCAAGAGTCCTGTAACGATCAACATAAAAAAAGAGGGCCGAGACAACTTGATTTGGCATTATAATCACAAAGAAGAAATTTAGGATTTTTGTTATTTCATATCTTCGAGACAAGTCGAATCAAGCAGCTATGAAGTTTTGAGCATTTTATTATTATTATGTTGAAAATCAATATTTATGTATTTCTGTTTGAGTCGGACGAGATGAAATTCTCATATACGGTTCTCAGAGGGAGAGTCCCCTATCTCAATAAAGTATATGATTGGTTCGAGGAACATCTCGAGATTCAAGTGATTGCATATGACATAACTAGTAAATATGTTCCTCCCCATGTTAACATATTTTATTGTCTAGGGGAGATCACACTTACTTTTTTTTTAGTACAAGTAGCTACCAGTTTTGCTATGACTTTTTACTGTCATCCAACCATTATGGAGGCCTTTTCCTCTATTCAATACATAATGACTGACGCCCACTTTGGATGGTTAATCCAATCAGTTCATCAATGGTTAGCAAGTATGATGGTTCTAATGATGATCCTTCACGTATTTCGTGTGTATCTCATAGGTGGATTTAAAAAACCCTGGGAATTAACTTGGTTTACAGGAGTGGTTCTGGCTGTACCAACTACATGTTTTGGTGTAACTGGTTACTCTTTACCCCGGGATCAAATTGGTAATTGGGCTGTAAAAGTTGTGACGGGTGTGCCTGAAGCTATTCCTGTAATAGGATCGCCTTTGGTAGAGTTATTACGTGGAAGTGCTATTGTGGGCCAATCCACTTTGACTCATTTTTATAGTTTACACACTTTTGTATTGCCTCTCCTTACTGCTGTATTTATGTTAATGCACTTTCCAGTGATACGTAAGCAAGGTGTTTTAGGTCATTTATAGAAAAACAAAAGATAGATCATAGATATTTGTAATTGATGATATATCATTTCGGGAAGGAAAATAGTATTTCATTGCTACAAATATGGGTTATTAAAAAAATGAGATATATTGTTTGGATACTTCTCTTCAACTCCAAAGTATTGTATTCCTTATTTTAAATGAATAGTTGAAGTGCATTTTCCGAAGAGAAGATGGATTATGGGAGTGTGTGACTTGAACTATTGATTGGGCCATACAGATATATGGTTTTTTCTGCCATGTTAGAATTCACAACCAAATGTGTTTCTGTATCCAACCACCATGTAAGTCTCTTACATAGAAAAGGATAGGCTGGTTCATTTGCAAAGAATTTTTTCTATGATCATACCAGAATCATGTCATACATGAACAGGCTCCGCAAGATCCTGTAGAATAGAGAATAAGTGATGTGCCATGATTTTCTATCTATTTCACTTACTTATTTCTCATTTATAGTATACAAATGCATTCATTTCCTTTGCATCGATCCCTGACCTATGATACTATCGGAGTGCAATAAAGGATCTAAAGAAAAACAGAGGGTGGACTTCATTAGATTAGTAACAAGTAAATACCATTGTATGTAAGAGAATTGAGATGTTGTAGGATAAACACCAACCAAAAAACATGAGACAATTCAAAAGGCAATTAATAATTATCAAAGATCAAATTAGTAAGCCTGCTTTGATATTGAGCATTTACCTTTAAGAACTAAATTATTTGAAATGAATAGTTTTGCAACTTGCATTTAATAAATCTTTTTTCTATAGTATATAGACTCTTATTCTTATATAGAGTCATTATAATTCTATTTTGTGTGGGTATGTATGAAATATATATTTTATATGAATATATTCTTGTCATTCCTTTTTGCTCAAGTAGGATGATGAAAAATTATCATGTCTGATTCTTTCAGGGGATGGATCTATAAGAATTCATCTATCCCAATAACAAAGAAACCAGACTTGAACGATCCTATATTGAGAGCTAAATTGGCTAAAGGGATGGGGCTTATTTATTATGGAGAACCCGCATGGCCCAATGATCTTTTATATATTTTTCCAATAGTAATTCTAGGTACTATTGTGTGTAATGTAGGCTTAGCGGTTCTCGAACCATCAATGATTGGTGAATCGGCAGCCATTTGCAACTCCTTTGGAAATATTACCCGAATGGTACTTCTTTCCCATATTTCAAATACTCTGCACAGTACCCAATAAGTTACTGGGTGTTCTTTTAATGGTTTTAGTACCAATGTGATTATTGATAGTACCATTTTTGGAAAATGTTAATAAATTCCAAAATCCATTTCGTCGTCCCGTAGCTACAATAGTCTTTTTGGTCGGTACCACAATATCTCTTTGGTTAGGTATTGGAGCAACATTACCTATTGATAAATCTTTAACTTTAGGTCTTTTTCAAATTGATTCAATCATGAAATACAGCAAGCCTAGGTATCTAAGGAATAGTCACTTCAAAGTGACTATTCCTTAGATACCATAATTTTGTTTATTATGATCCATTCTGTAAAAATATGGATTGTGTCGAAGATGACAAATTCATTTTCTTTTTTTCTAAAAATAATATGAAATAATTCCAATGAATTTCAAATTCAAACTTTTCCTTTTCTTAGTTTTTAGGTAAATCAACTGTGAAATGCTTTTGTAGAGTGTCCAATATCTGTTTTACATCTTCTATGAGAAAATGTTCAATTTTTATAAGATCTTCTTGGCTCTTACTCAAAAGGTCCAATAATGTATGTATATTGGACCTTTTGAGACAATTATAGGTCTTGGAAGGCAATTCTGATTGGTCAATAAAAATAGATTTCAATGGAATTCCCTTTTGTTTTTCTTTAGATTACGTAATCTATCTTGAAAGGTAAAAGGGGATAAAGTAAACTTGTTTTTATTTTCCTTGAAATGAGTGTCTTCTTCCTTTGTATGTAGAAAAAGAAGAAATAAATAAATCAAATTATGAGAAGCTTCATAAAGTGCTTCTTTAGAAGTTAAACTTTCATTTGTCCATATTTCTAGAAATATTATCTCCTGTTTTTCATTCCCATTACCATAAGAATGAATACTATGATTTGTATTTTGAACAGGCATGAATACAACATCTATAGGATAACTTCCATCTTGATAGTTATTTATAGATTTCATACAATATCCACGATCTCTCTTGATTTGTAATCCAATGCACAAATCAATCGGTTCTATCAGGTTAGCTATATACTGTGTCGTGTCAACTATTTCCACGGAAGGTGGTGAGATGATATCTTGAGTAGTTATGTACCTAGGACCCCTAACACAAATGGATGCATCTCTAATTCCATAGAGATTACTTCTCGATACAAATTCTTTCAAATTGAGTAAAATTTCATGTATTGATTCTTCAATACCTACTATTGTAGAATATTCATGTGATACGTCCTCAGATTTTACACGTGTGATACATGTTCCTTCTATTTCTCCAAGTAAAGTACTTCACATGGCAATATTGATTATATCAGCCTGACCTTTCCTAAGTAGGGAGAGAATGAAATGACCATAATAAAGACGTTTACTATCTACTCTTGATTCAACACACTTCCACTGTGGTGTTCAAGTGGATTCTGCTACTTCCCCTCGAACCATACTAATATTCTAATTTGATCAAGTCATTGAATCATTTATTTCTCTTGATAGTTGTTTAATTCTTATTTCTACACATCTTTTTTAGGAGGTCAGCATCCATTATGTGGGATAGGTGTTACATCACATGAATAACTCCTTTTGGTATTCTATGTCTATTCTTGTGTGAACCAATATGTCCATTCCTATGAAAACCAACTTTTGGTATAGGTTTTGTCATATTTTATTATCTATCTCCTAAATTGGAGTCAGAGATATACAGAAATATATGGAGATATCCATTTCATATTTTAAAAGAATGGATCCCCTATTTTTATTTTTACATTATAGGGATCCCCTCTCTACTTTAGTTTAGAATTAGAAAGTTTTTTTTAAGATTAAAGATTACCCTATCCCTATCTTTGTTTATGTTTTGGATTTAAACAAATCACCATAATTTGTCCGCGTCTACGGATCAGTCGACACTTTTCAGAAATTTTACAAATATAAGTTCTTATTTTTCATATTTCTCATTCCTTTATTCTTGAATCTACTTCTTGGACGAAAAAAAATAAGTCTCTTGAATTTTTTAACTTAACAAACAAGGACTGTTTAAAACATCACTTAATTGTTCGACTCCTTGTTACGAAGTCTATAAATTATACGTCCCTTGGTTGAATCATAATGACTTATTTCAATTTTGACTCTATCTTGAGGTAGCATCCGTATAAAACTGTGTCAGATTCTCCCTGAAACATAACCTAAAATTAGATCTTCATTATCTAAACGTATCCGAAACATACCGTTGGGAAGTGATTTAGTAATTAAGCCTTCATGAATCAATGTTTGTTCTTTCATCCAGGTAACCCCCTTTAAGTATCAATGAGATAAAATTAGGATACTAGAGGAGGATCACCATATATAACACAAAATTTCTCCTCCAATTCCTTTTAGTCGAGCTTCTCGATCTGTCATTATACCTTGAGAAGTAGAAAGAATTACAATCCCTATTCCATCTAAAATCTTAGGAATTCATTGATAGTTGCAATAGATTCGTAGAACAGGTCGGCTGATACACTTTAAAATAGTTCTATATACTCTGTTCCTAGTTCTTCTATGTTGCAGGGTTAAAACCAAGAAAATTTTTTGACTTTCTTGATCTTGATGTTTTCGAACATTTTCAATAAAACCTTCTCATAAAAGTATTTTAACAATGTTTTCGGTGATATTAGTAGATGCTATTCGAACCCTTCCCTTTTTATCCATGTCAGCATTTCTTATAGAATTTATTATATCGGCAATAGTATCCCTACCCATGATGAACTCAAATTATTCTTGTCTTCCAATTTGGATATAATCAACATGTTTTGTTACTATTTTATTATTTATTTTTCTTTATTATGTTTTTTATTCAAATTATATGCGAGACAATCTACTAATAATTTAATAATGAATTGCTTCATTTTTGGTACCCGACTAGTAGTTCCATATACTAGTATTTAGCATTTATAATACCTCAGGAGCTAGTGAAACTATTTTAGTAAAATTAATCTATCTCAATTCTCAGGGAATCACACCAAAAACTTGAGTTCCTTTTGGATTTACTTCTTGATCAATGACAATCGTAGCATTGTCATCATATCGTATTATCATATCGTTGTCATGTTTGAGTTCTTTACACGTACGTACAATTATAGCTCTAATTACTTCTGATCTTTCTAGAGGCATATTGGGCACTGCTTCCTTGATTACATCAACAATAACATCGCCAATATGAGTATACCGGCCCCTATGATTTGAATACACATCAATTCTCGAGCTCCACTATTATCAGTTACATTTAAAAGGGTTTGGGGTTGAATCATATGATTTTTCTTTCTTAATTTGCTATTTCAATGTAGTAAAGAATGAAAAAAAAAATTGTCTTTCCAAAAATAAAGAAATCTTTTGTTGTTTGTTTTTTCATCCATAATATTCAATATAATAAATAGTGCTTTTGTTTAGTTTAGTTCGATGTTCCTATCCTAAAATAATAAATTGAGTTCGTATAGGCATTTTGCACACAACTATTTCAATAGCGGCCCAAGCTACAATTTCCGATACTCCTCCCATTTCATAAAGTATTCGACCCGGTTTAACAATGGATACCCAATATTCAGGAGATCCTTTTCCTGAACCCATACGCGTTTTTGTGTGTCTTACTATAATAGGTTTGTCAGGAAATATGAGTATCCATATTTTTCCACCATGATGCACATATCGCGTCATTGCTCTTTGCCCCGCTTCTATTTATCTAGCTGTGATCCAAGAGGGTTCTAGTGCCTAAAGAGCCTATCTACCAAAACTAATATAATTGCCTCGATAAGATATTCCCCTCATTCTTCCTATATGTTGTTTATGAAATCTGGTTCTTTTGGGGTAATAGTTGATGGTTCTTTTTTTTTTTTCATTCCATCCCAACTGCAGAACCTAACATGAGAGTTTCTTCTCGTCCAGCTCCTCATGAATGAAACAATTCATTCAATAGTTTTAAACAAATAGTATTATATAAAATACTACTATAAAATATTAATATATGTATTTTATAATACATATTTATAATATAACATATAATAAATAATGCACTAAATCACTAAACTAAGTAATGTGTTTGATATTGAATTTGTTTAACTGTCTGTATATACAATCAAGATACAAAGCTAGATTTATATATTTATCTATAAATCTAGATAGAGGTATAGGTATTTTTTTTTTGTTTTATAATTATAACTATAATGATTATAATGAATCTTTTTTTTATTCTTATTGAATTATGCCAAACAAAAAATATTGTAATTCAATAAATAAATATTTTGCGAGTGAATATTGACTCTTTCTAATTCATAGGTTGTTCAATCCATAACCTCTTAGAATAAATCAATTTGTTCTTGGTTCATTCCGCCATCCTACTCAATGAATCATTAGGATTCTATTTAAAACTGATACTAATCCTATACAGTCATAAGTTCCACCTTTCCTATATCTTCTCCATTAATGGTTAGGTCTGAACTCTGCAATGGAGCTCTCAACAAAAATTTGTTTCCGAGTCAATCTTCTCAGTTTTTATTAACTCTAGGCTCTTTATTATCTTATACATTATAGTATTGTATTAATTTTTAGAGTATTAATTTTTTATATATTATTATATTTTTATATACCATTATATATTTTTATATACTATTATATTGAATTTTATATTCAGTATTGATGCTTTATCACATTGACTTTCTATAAGATATGAGATAATTCATAGACCATACATATTGTAATCATATATCATTGGTTTTTTTGTTTTCTCTTTCTATCATCTTTCATTTATCCACATCCCCTTATTTGTGTTTTACAACTCATAATTAGATTTTTTATGTTATGGGAGAAATTTCAGTTGCTACAACTATATGATCGATACAGTCATATAGTGACTATTTCTTGGAATCTCAAAAATATGAAGCAATAAGTTAGTTTTTTTATATATTATATATAGTTATTAAGTTTAGAGTGGGGTTCAACAATCTATGGAATCCTAACCCAACTCTAAACTTTAAACTTACTTTAAATAAGGAGTCACACACTAAGCATAGCAATTTTACTCTAAAAAATTGTCAATCAAATTTTTATTCAACCCTATAGAATTAGAGAATTAGAATCGAATTGCTATTTTTGTTTGATATTTCATAAATGAAAGAACCAGTTAATAAATGAAAGAACAAATTTGTTTCTATTGCTAAACACTAGTCAAAACCAAAATGGCAAAACAAATAAAGAAAGGTCCATTAGTCCTCATCTACAAATATCCAAATTTTAACGCCTAATACTCCATAGATAGTTCAAATTGCATAGGAACAATGATCAATTTTAGCACCAATTGTTTGTAGAGGAACCCTCCCTTCTCTGATCCATTCGACATGTGCAATTTCTTTTCTATCGATACGCCCTACGATTTGCACTTGAATTCCTTTTGTGTCCATTTGTTCAATTAATTCAATCATCTTTTTCATTGCCTTTTGAAATGAAACTCTATTTTTTAATTGTAAACCTATATATTATGCAAGAATATTAGGTTGTCTATAAGGTTTTTCAACTTTTGTGGGAGTAATGTTGATTCTTGGGTTTTCAAAATGAATCTCATTTTGTAGATTTATCTGTAATTCTATAATTCCTTACATTTGGCCTTCTATTAACAAATTGTGGAATCCAATATATATTATTATTTGGATCAAATCGATTCTTTTTTTAATTCCTACACATGCAATTCCTTCGAAACCTGAGGGTATTCTCTTATTTTTTTTTTGTACATAGTTCTTGATAGAATTTCATATTTTTACATGTTCTTATAGGCCCACAAAAAAATTTTTTGTTTGCACGATCAAAAAGAATGATGACTTTGGGTTGTACCAAGTCTGAAACCAAATGGATTTATTTTTTTGTCCCATATTTTTTTCTAAATAGAAATCTAAGATTTATTTCAATTTAAAAATGACTTTGATTTATTTTTCAATGCAATTGTTATATGACAAGTAGGTCTTTTTAAAGGATAACTAAGTCCTTGAGCTCTAGGTCTTAACCTTTTTAGAATAGCACCTCCATTGACTTCGGCTTTACTAATAAATTAATCAGCTTATTCATGTTCATATTATGATTTGCATTTGCTGCTGCGGAATAAATCAATTTTAAAATGAAAAAATATGCTCGATAAGGTATGAGTTCCAGTATCATAAGTGCTTCTTCATAGGAACGCCCCCGAATTAGGTCAATTATTCTTCCAGCTTTGAAAACAGACATATGTATATGTTGGGCTAAAACCTTAACTTCTGTACTTGAAGTCAAGTTCATTATCTTTATCATAAGGCTATCTCCTACCAATGAATGATAACTACTTTTGCTACTTTACTAAAATAGAAAATAAAAATGAAAAAATTAACGACGAGATTTATTATCGTTTCTCACATGTCTTGTGAAAGTCAGAGTAGGGGCGAATTCTCCCAATTTGTGACCTACCATCTAATCTATTATATAAATAGGTAAATGGCGATTGTATGTCCAATTATTGCAGGTATAATGGTAGATGCCCGAGGCCAAGTTACTATTATTTCTTTCTCCTCCCTCATGTCGAGTTTTTCTATTTTTCCTAATAAATGATTAGCTACAAAAGGATTTTGTTTAGTGAACATGTCACAATGGATTACTCCCTTATTTTTACATTTTAAACTATGTTCAATATCTCGATCTAATAAGGTAAGAATAAATACAATAATGATGAATGGAAAAAAGGGAAAATCCTTTAGCTAGATGAGGGGTGGATGTAGCCAAGTGGATCAAGGCAGTGGATTGTGAATCCACCATGTGTGGGTTCAATTCCCGTTGTTCACCCATCACATTATTGCAAATTCCAAAAATTCAATTTTCAATATTCCTATTTACAGCGATGAAGAATAAAACTATCACTATATTTTTTCCTTTTCCTATTTCTTCTTCCGAGCACAAGATAACCCCAAGGGGTTGTGGATTTTTTTCTACCAACAAGGGCTCTTCCTTCACCACCCCCATGGGGGTGGTCTACAAGGTTCATAACTACTCCTCTTACTACAGGGTGCTTACCTAGCCAACACTTAGATCCGGCTCTACCCAAATTTTTTTGGTTCACCCCAACATTACCCACTTGTCCAACTATTGCTAAGAAGCTTTTGGATATCAAATGGACCTCCCCAGATGGTAATCTTAATGTGGCCGATTTACTCTCTTTTGCAATTAGTTTCGCTACAGCACCTGCTGTTCTAGCTAATTGTCCACCCTTTCCAAATGTGATTTCTATGTTATGTATGGACATGCCTAAGGGCATATTGGTTGAAGTAGATTCTTGTTTTTTATCAATAAAAACCCCTTCCCAAACTGTACAGGCTTCTTCCAAAGCATACAGCTTTCTAGATGTATATGATGATATCTAGACAAATGGATCTTATATGAATCGTATGATGAAATACCACATGAGTGGATATATAGGAATCCAAATTTGATGAATCACTCATGTTATGATCTTCTACATCATAGGTCTCCCCGTTCTGTCATTTGGCTTATGTTCTTCATGTAGCATTCAGACCAAATGACTCTATGAAATTACATTGCTACTTCCACATATTGCGGGTAACGTAGGAGACATCTCTATTTTTCCCCCCAGGATATAATTATCACTGCATAGCTTTCAATTCACCTCTGACCATCAAATTAAATGGGAATAACCCATCCTCCTCTCTTTGAAAGAAGGGTGTTTCCCATTCTATGCGTGCTTTAGACAATTTTGTCTTCTCCATATTACCATATATCTAGAGTCAATTATTTTCTATTAGGAACTACTGAACTCAATCACTTGCTATCACTACTCAATAGTTTTTTGTTAATGTCTATCTGGTAGAGGTACTCAAATTGGATCAGTGATTGATTTCTAGGTTTTGTCATAAACCTAATTGGTTACTTCCAATTAAGTAAATCAATAGTTCAAACCACACTCAAAGGTAGGGTATTTCCCATTGATATAGGAACTTCTGTACCAGAAACAATGGTATCTCCAATTATAGCCCTTCTGGTATGTAAAATATATCTCTTCTCACCATTCCCATAGTATATGAGACAAATGTATGCATTTCAATTAGGGTTGTATTCTATGGTTACGATTCTACTAGATGTCTTTTTTCATTCCATCGAAAATCAATTTTACAGTATAGACGTTATGACCTCCCCCTTTATGCCCTGCAGTAATGATACCTCTGGCATTACGACCTTTACCACAATGATGCTGTCCATAGATCAAATTATTTTGTAGATTGGATTTCACTTGACTGTCTACGATTACATTGCGTATGCTCGGGGTAGAAGTTTTGTATAAATGTATCGCCGTATTATTAAGTATTTTCCTTTAAGTTCTTTTCTCAATAAGAGGTGGAATAGAATAACCCAGTTGAAGCATAATGATCATACGTCTGTAATGCATTGTATGTTCCATAATAGGTCCCATTCTTCTACCCTTTCTGGGGAATCGATGACTATTCATAGCTATTACCTTGACACCAAAGAAGAGTTCCCAATGATTTATTTCTATCATAGTTGATCCTGATTTGACATTAGAAGTATATTGATTGTTCCCCAATAACTGAATACTTTTTTTTGTAAATAATGCATATTTGATTACATTCATAAATCCATGTTCTTCCCTATGAGTTCCAGTATCGATAAGAATTCTAGTTCTTACTGTTCATATGTTATGGTATGAATATAACAATTCGTTATGTATGGATGATGAGATTCCATTGATATAGAGCTTATTCCAGTAGACTTATTGAACATTCCCATTGGCGTGCATCTAGTAAGAATTGAGCCTACGAATTTGCCAATTATGAGTTGGGTGCTTTAACCATTCAGCCATGGATGCTTAAGAGGGATCATTATACATCGTGAATAACCAAATTCCAATTGAAATGAAATCTTTAGGAGGAATTAATGAAATGACATTAATTCAAATCTTGGATCTTCGAATTGAGAGAGATAAGGAATTCTCACTATTTCTTAGATTCATGGATCAAATTCGATTCAGTGGGATCTTTCACTCACATTTTTTTCCACGAAGAACATTTTATGAAACTCTCTGAGCCCGAATTGGGAGTATCCAACTTTCACGTGATTCACAAAGTTCAATAAGCAATCGATATTTCACAATCAAAGGTATAGTACTACTTGTAGTAGCAGTCCTTATATCTCGTATTAACAATTGAAAGATGGTTGAAAGAAAAAATCTCTATTTTATGGGGCTTCTTCCCATACCTATGAATTCCATTGTATCCAGAAATGAGACATTGGAAGAATCTTTTTTAGTCTTCCAATATCAATAGGTTGATTGTTTCACTCTTGTATCTTCCAAAAAGGAAAAAGATTTCTGAGAGTTGTTTCATGGATTCGCAAGAGCGTACCTGGGTTCTCCCAATAAATAAAAAGTGTATCATGACTGAATATAACTGGGGTTCTAGTTGTAAGATATCTAATGAAACTGTAGCTGGAATTGAGATCTCATTCAAAGAGAAAGATAAATATCTGGAGTTTCTTTTTTTATCCTATACGGATAATCCGATCCACAAGGACCATGATTGGGAATTATTTGATCGTCTTTCTCCATGGAAGAAGAGAAACATAATCAACTTGAATTTGGGACTCGAAATCTTAGGGAAGGACTTGATTTGTTATCTCATGTCTACTTTTTGTGAAAAAAAAGACCAATTGAAGGGGATGGTTTCTTCAAACAACAAAGAGCTGAGGCAACTATTCAATCAAATGATATTGAGTATGTTTCCCATCTCTTCTTGAGAAACAAGTGGGGTATTTCTTTGCAAAATTGTACTCAATTTCATATGTGCAATTCTGCCAAGATCTCTTCGTTAGTTGGGGAAAGAATCAGCACGAATCAGATTTTTTGAGGAACGTATTGAGAGAGAATTTGATTTGGTTAGACAATGTGTGGTTGGTAAACAAGGATCAGTTTTTTAGCAAGATACAGAATGTATTATCGAATATTCAATATGATTCCACAGGTTCTATTTTCGTTCAAGTAACAAATTCTAGCCAATGGAAAGGATCTTCTGATCAATCCAGAGATCATTTTGATTCCATTAGAAATGCAAATGTAGAATATCACACATTGATCGATCAAACAGAGATTCAGCAAGTAAAAGAAAGGTTGATTCTTTGGGATCCTTCCTTTCTTCAAATGGAACAAATAGAGATAGAATCAGATTGATTCTTGAAATGCCTTTTTGTATCTTCCTCAATGTCCTAGCTATTCACGGAATGTGAGAAGCAGATGAATAATCATCTGCTTTCGAAATAAATTGAACTTGGGAATCCTACAAGATCAATTCATTCTTTTTTCTCTCAGAGATGGTCATAACTTCATCTGGATTCAAATCCTACTGAGAGGTCCACTGGAGATCAGAAGCTTTTGAAGAAAAAACAAGATGTTTCTTTTGTCCCTTCCAGCCGATCAGAAAATAAAGAAATGGTTGATATATTTAAGATAATTACCTATTTACAAAATACCATCTCAATTCATCCTATTTCATTAGATTCGGGATGTGATTTGGTTCCAAAGGATGAACCGGATATGGACAATTCCAATAAGATTTCATTCTTGAACAAAAATCTATTTTTGGATTTATTACATCTATTGCATGATTGGAACAAAAGGGCGTACGTGTTACACCATGATTATGAATCAAAAGAGAGATTTCAAGAAATGGCAGATCTATTCACTCTATCAATAACCGAGCCGGATCCGGTGTATCATAGGGGATTTGCCTTTTCTATTGATTCCTATGGATTAGATGCAAAAAAATTCTTGAATGAGGTATTCAACTCCAGAGATGAATTGAAAAAAAAAAGAAATCTTTATTGGTTCTACCTCTTTTTTATGAAGAGAATGAATTTTTTTATTGAAGGATCAGGAAAAAATCAGTCTAGATCTACTGCGGCAATGATTTGGAAGATCCAAAACTAAAAACATCGGTATTTGCTAGCAACAACATAATGGGGGCAATCAATCAATATAGATTGATCTGAGATCAGATTCAAATCCAATATAGAACCTATGGGTACATAAGAAATGCATCGAATCAATACTTTTTAATGAATAGATCCGATCGCAACTTCCAATATGGAATTCAAAGGGATCAAATAGAAAATGATACTTTGAATCATATAACTATAATGAAATATATGATCAACCAACATTTATCAAATTTGAAAAAGAGTAAATGGTTTGATCTTCTTATTTCTCGAACCGAGAGATCCATGAATCGGGATCCTGATGCATATAGATACAAATGGTCCAATGGGAGCAAGAATTTCTAGGAACATTTGGAACATTTCATTTCTGAATAGAAGAACCATTTTCAAGTAGTGTTTGATCGATTATGTATTAATCAATATTTGATTGATTGGTCTGAGGCTATCGACAAACAAGATTTGTCTAAGTCACTTTGTTTCTTTTTGTTCAAGTCACTTCTCTTTTTTGTCCAAGTCACTTCCCTTTTTCTTTCTGAGTATCGGGGATATACCCGTTCATAGGTCCGAGATCCACATCTATGAATTGAAAGGTCTGAATGATCAACTCTACAATCAGTTGTTAGAATCAATTTGTGTTCAAATCGTTCATTTGAATAAAATGAAACCCTTCTTATTTGATGATCATGATACTTCCGAAAGACCAAAATTCTTGATCAATGGAGGAACAATATTACCATTTTTGTTCAAAAAGATACCAAAGTGGATGATTGACTCATTCCATACTAAAAATAATCATAGGAAATCCTTTTGATAACACAGATTTCTATTTCTCAATGATATCCCACGATCGAGATGATTGGTTGAATACCATGAAATCATTTCATAGAAGTTCATTGATATCTTCTTTTTATAAAGCAAATCAACTTCAATTCTTGAATGATCCACATCACTTCTCGTTCTATTGTAACAAAAGATTCCCTTTTTATGTGGAAAAGACCTGTATCCATAATTATGATCTTACATATGGACAATTCCTCAATATCTTGTTCATTTGCAACAAAATATTTTCTTTGTGCATTAGTAAAAAAAACATATTTTTTTGGAGAGAGAGACTACTTCACCAATCGAGTCATAGGTATCTGACATATTCATACCTAACGATTTTCCCCAAAGTGGTGACAAAACTTATAAATTGTACAAATCATTCTATTTTCCAATTTGATCCGATCCATTCATTCGTAGTGCTATTTATTCGATTGTAGACATTTCTGCAGCACCTCTAATAGAGGAACAAATAGCAAATTTTGAAAGAACTTATTGTCAGCCTCTTTCAGATATGAATCATCTGATTCAGAAGGGAAGAACTTGCGTCAGTATCTCAGTATCAATTTTGAGAAATATTTACCATCCAGAAAAGGAAAAAATAGAGTCTTTGTCTAAAGAAATGCATTGAGAAAGGGCAGATGTATAGAACCTTTCAATGAGATAGTGCTTTTTCAGATCTCTCAAAATGAAATCTGTTCCAAACATATATGCCATAGCTCCTTACTTTGATAGGGTTCAAATATCTAAATTTCACCCTTTTAGATACTTTTTCAGACCCATTGCTGATACTAAGTATAAGTAGCAGTCAAAAATTTGTATCCATTTTTCATGATATTATGCATGGATCAGATATATCATGGCCTATTCCTCAAAAAAAATTATGGGCGATTCTTCCACAACAGACTCTGATAAGTGAGATTTCAAGTAAGTGTTTACCGAATCTTCTTCTTCTGTCTGAAGAAATGATTCATCAAAATAATGAGTCACCTATTCTATTGATATGGACACATCTAAGATCAACAAATGCTCGGGAGTTCCTCTATTCAATCCTTTCCCTTCTTCTTGTTGCTAGATATCTTGTTCATATACATCTTCCCTTTGTTTTCCGATCCTCTAGTGAGTTACAAATAGAGTTAGAAAAGATCAAATCTTTGATGATTCCATCATACATGATTAAGTTGCGAAAACTTCTGTATAGGTATCCTACATCTGAACTAAATTCTTTCTGATTAAAGAATCTCTTTCTAGTTGCTCTGGAACAATTAGGAGATTCTCTAGAAGAAATACGGGGTTCTACTTCTTGTGGCAACATGCTATTGGGTGGCAATCCTGCTTATGGCATCAAATCAATATGTTCTAAGAAGAAATAATTGAATATCATTCTCATCGATCTCGTAAGTATCATACCAAATCCCATCAATCGAATCACTTTTTTGAGAAATACGAGACATTTAAGTCGTACAAGTAAAGAGATCTATTCATTGATAAGAAAAAGGAAAAACATGAACGGTGATTGGATTGATGATAAAATAGAATCCTGGGTCACGAACAGTGATTCAATTGATGATGAAGAAAGAGGATTGATCAAATTCTATTGGGTCTGACTCATAGTGATCATTTAGCAATGAATAACTCTGGTTATCAAATGATTGAACAACCAGGATCAATTTACTTATGATACTTAATTGACATTCATAAAAAGTATCTAATGAATTATAAGTTCAATAGATCCTATTTAGCAGAAAGACAGATATTCCTTGCTCATTATCAGACAATCGCATTTTCACAAATCTCGTGTGGGGCTAATAGTTTTCATTTCCCATCTCATGGAAAACCCTTTTCCCTCCGCTTAGCCCTATCCCCTTCTAAGGGTATTTTAGTGATAGGTTCTATAGGAACTGGATGGTCCTATTTGATCAAATACCTAGCGACAAACTCCTATTTGTTTCATTATGGTATTTCTGAACAAGTTCCTGGATAACAAGCCTAAAGGTTATCTTATTGATGATATTGATATTGATGATAGTGACAATATTGATGATAACCTTGATACAGAGTTGCTAATTATGACGAATGTGCTAACTATGTATATGACGCTGAAAATAGACCAATTTGCTATCACGCTTCAATTTGAATTAGCAAAAGCAATGTCTCCTTGCATAATATGGATTCCAAAAATTCACGATCTATATGTGAATGAGTCGAATTACTTATCCCTTAGTCTATTAGAGAACTATCTCTCCAGGGATTGTGAAAGATGTTCCACTAGAAATATTCTTGTTATTGCTTCGTCTCATATTTCCAAAAAAGTGGATCCTGCTCTAATAGCTCGGAATAAATTAAATACATGCATTAAGATATGAAGGCTTCTTATTCCACAACAACGAAAGCACTTTTTCATTCTTTCATATACTAGGGGATTTCGTTTGGAAAAGAAAATGTTCCATACTAACATATTCCAGTCCATAACCATGGGTTACAATGCACGAGATCTTGTAGCACTTATCAATGAGGCCCTATCAATTAGTATTATGCAGAGGAAATCAATTATAGAAACTAATACAATTAGATCAGCTCTTCATAGACAAACTTGGGATTTGTGATCCCAGGTAAGATCGGTTTAGGATCATGGGATCCTTTTCTATCAGATAGGAAGGGCTCTTGCACAAAACATACTTCTAAGTAATTGTCCCATAGAACCTATATCTATCTATATGAAGAAGAAATCACGTAAGGAAGGGGATTCTTATTTGTACGAATGGTACTTTGAACTTGGAATGAGCATGAAGAAATTAACAATAGTTCTTTATCTTTTGAGTTGTTCTGCCAGATCCATCGCTCAAGATCTTTGATCTTCACCCGGACCTAACGAAAAAAATTGGATCATTTCTTATGGATTCGTTGAGAATGATTCTGATCTAGTTCATGGCCTATTAGAAATAGAAGGCGCTCTGGTGGGATCCTCAAGGACAGAAAAAGATTGCAGTCAGTTTGATAATAATCGAGTGACATTACTCGAACCAAGGAATTGGTTAGATATGATGCAAAATGGATCTTGTTCTATCGTTGATAAGAGATTTCTGTATGAAAAATATGAATCAGAGTTTGAAGAAGGGGAAGGAGAAGGAGCCCTCGATCTGCAATAGATAGAGGAGGATTTATTCAATCACATCGTTTGGGCTCCTAGAATATGGCACCTATGTGGTAATCTATTTGATTGTATCAAAAAGCCCACTGAATTGGGATTTCCCTATTGGGCCGAGTCATTTCATGGCAAGTAGATCATTTATCATAAAGAGGATGAGCTTCAAGAGAATGATTCAGAGTTCTTACAGAGTGGAACCATGCAATACCAGACACGAGATAGATCTTCCAAAGAACAAGGCTTTTTTCAAATAAGCCAATTCATTTGGGACCCTGTAGATTCATTCTTATTCCTATTCAAAGATCAGCCCTTTGTCTCTGTTTTTTCACATCGAGAATTCTTTGTAGATGAAGAGATGTCAAAGGGGCTTATTACTTCCCAAACAAATCCTCCTACATCTATATATAAATGTTGGTTCATCAAGAATACACAAGAAAAACACTTTGAATTGTTGATTCATCGCCAAAGATGGTTTAGAACCAATAGGTCATTATCTAATGGATCTTTCCATTCAAATTTGTTCCTATCTAATAGAACTCTATTGGATCAAATGATAAAGACATTGTTGAGAAAGAGATGGCTTTTCCCGGATGAAATGAAACATTTAATTCATGTAATAGGAGAAGATTTTCCATTCCTTAGCCATAAAGATATGTGGCTATGAAAAGGGGATTAAGTGGAACAGAATTGGCCAGGTGGTAGAGTCGTAGAAACACTTGTTTATTCCATATTTGGACCTTAGCTCCATGGAACAATATGCTACTTATTGTTGAAACAAGGAAGAATTGAAATCTTAGATCAAAGCACTATGTATGGATGATATGAACTGCCTAAATAAGAATTCTTGAATGACAAACAACTAGAGCCTCTTACTCACTACATCAACAGTTTCCATTAATGAAACCATGTAAATCTATCAGAAAATAAAAAATACACATGTCCAATGAAATGGTTGTGGCTATCTGCTCCAATAATGAATCCTTGGTTTAACTAAATAACTAAAGAAAATAGATGAACCTTTCTTTTCATCTCAAGGTGATGGATATTCTCAATTGGAATATCCCCATATAAATAATACACATTCCAGTTGATCGAGTCTAATTTGAATTTTTGAATTGTTTTATTCCGAAGCAAAGATATCCACGGAGGCCGGTTCATTCTATTCAGATATTCATGACCAAGAGGTACTGGATTCTCTTTTGAATAGGCCCTGAAAGGAGAAGGAAGGCTGGAATGCCAATAGACATCTGTCTATTCTCTAATTCATCCGACCAAATACTATTTTGGAACGTCCAGTGCCAAAGTCACTGAATGGATAAGTCACCAATCCCTAAAATAGACTATGTCCTTTATCTGCTGGGTTACACGTACTGGTGGATATTTTATCAGAAGTTTCTATCAATCTACCCTTGTATGATTCCTATTGAATCATATACTTGGGGGTGGGTGCAGAGCGGGCGATTTCAAAACAGACTCCTCATTCATTAGATAGAGAAGATCACCAAGATTTTGTGATCCATTGCCGAACCTATTCCAATTCCAACAGCCCAGACTCAGATCGTGGGGATCACCGAAATACTTCATCTCAACAGATAAGATACTCAGTATATCAATACAATATTTATTTGATCCAAAATCTGTAATTGAATTGCTCATTCAATGAGCATTCTCAATATTATGCCTTGAAGAGTATGCGAACCTCCACGCTCTTTAGCATAAGATTTTGAGTCTCGCATGTCTACCATTTCACCATCAAGGCATCTTAAAAGTGAATCATATTCCATGAATATGATATCTATCTAGTGTCATATATTCCACATATGACAAAATGACAAAGGTGGAGTGTTGGAGTATTTCTATCGATCAGTCATATAGGCCCAAGTCAAACATCAAATTGCTTCAATTTGCATTATCCATAGGATATCTTATATATATCAAAAAGATGTATAATGAAACCTATTTCTCGATTCAATAGAAGCCCCAAAGAAGTGAATATGACACCAAAATAATGATAGATATGGCAAAAGTGGGTCTGATTACACCTATTCCTAATCCTAAATACAATGTGAATGTAATGACATAGGGATCCATATGTAAGTAAACCTAGTATCTATTTACATACGCTCGAATGACCCCTTCTCATAATTCTTATAATAAGAATATACATAAACCTATTCTAGCCTGGTCTAATATGGAATGAACTTATAATCTGGTGATCGAGTCGATTCCATGATTATAAGTTCATAACCCCAGTCCCTTCCCATTTTGGGCGGAACAGATCTACTAATTCTTTTATTCCAGTTAGTAAGAGGGATCTTGAACTAAGAAATAGACCTAGAAGCTAAAAGAGGGTATTCTGAGCAATTGAAAGAATTGGGTTCATTGATATTCCTGGTATAGTAGATGCTATCACACATACAGTCATACTCAATTTGATGGAATTGTTTGATCTTAAAGGGGATTTTCTATAATTTTGCACGCGAGGGATTATTTCTTGGTTTCGTCTAGTCATTAATAACTTGATTAGTTTTAGATAATAGTAGATAGAAACAATGCTCCTAAGGAGTCCTATTGAAACCAAGAAATATGGGCCCACCTGCCATCCACACCAGAATAGATAGAGTTTTCTGAAAAAACCTACTAGTGGAGGAAGACCTCCTAGGTATAAGAGACATAGGGCTGAAGAGAGGGCCAAAAAATGATCTTTCATGTATAATCCTTCATAATCTCAAATGTTATCAGTTCCAGTACGTAGATCAAATGATACAATGCAAGCAAAAGTTCCTAGATTCATGGAGATATAGAACACCATATAAGTTATCATGCTTACATATCCATCATTTGAGTCTCCAACAATTTGATCGATGGACGAATATGCAAGCATACATTTCATGCTTGTTTGAGTAATAGCAATGAGATTCCCCAATATCATGCTAAGAGTAGCTAGGATCTCCAGAAGAAGATGTCATTCATTTGATGAGAAATAGAAAGGAATATTGAAAATTTGCATGGCTAAAGCTGAAGCAGCTACTTTTGAAGTAACAGAAAGAAAAGCAACGGCTGGAGTGGGAGAGTCAGAGTCAAAAAGAGGATTCCTTACTTCTTTCTCTCATTCAAAATCATGCATGAGACTTTCATCTC
The DNA here is from genome assembly GCA_005019695.1 of Trichopus zeylanicus subsp. travancoricus. Taxonomy (NCBI): domain Eukaryota; kingdom Viridiplantae; phylum Streptophyta; class Magnoliopsida; order Dioscoreales; family Dioscoreaceae; genus Trichopus; species Trichopus zeylanicus. The sequence goes on along the minus strand of RXID01014619.1, from coordinate 356,102 downwards.
GTACGGCTCCTAAGTGATAAAAGAAAGAAGAACTCATCTTCTTTCTTTTCTGATTACCTTCGTTGCGTATGTATAAGACTGAATCCATTCGATTTTGATAAAGGATTACTAATCATTAACTTTTCAAGGAATCCTTCATCAGTGGTTGTGAATGACTGACTTTCTTAATCTTTTCGACCTTGGTTCTACAGGAGCAAGTCAGAAAGATTGAGAAATAGAACCATCTAATTTGATTCATTCTCAATAGTCATGAGATGATCATCTTAGGGTGATCCTTTTGTCAACGGATGCTCCTATTACACTTGTAGTCTCTGAAGGATGAGAACTAACTACATAGCATCTACATCTATAATTCAAGTATTGTATATGTCAATAGTTCGATCCTTTGTAGGAACTACCCATAATAATGAACTTGCAAAATGATCTATTTATCATAAAGAGATTCATTGTTCTTGACCCTGCTTTGCCTTAATTGTTATTTGAACAAAATGATCACAATAAACTTTTGGTAAAAGTTATGTCTTGGTCCAAGTGGGAATAGCATTTCCCTTTTGCATGTCTATGGAGTTTTGAAAAAGCCAAACATCTCAGAGATAGATATAGAGGTAGGAATTTGTCGAACAAACCGCACTCCTTCGTATATGTCAGGAGTCCATTGATGAAAAGGGGCTGGGGAAAGCTTGAACCCAATTCCTACAGTGATGGATATAAGTGCAATTGAAATTCCTCGAGAGTTATACATTTATGTATTGATAAGAACATTCACTATTTCTTGAAGCTCGATCTCCCCCAAGATGAACCATATACCCAAGAGAAACCATGAACCAGAATAGAAGAGCTTGCCCTACCCTTGAGTAAATATTTCATAGTAGCCTCATTAGACCATACATCTTTCTTGGTATATCCGGATAATAGGTAGGAACACAAACTGAAATATTTTGGAGCTACAAAGATAGTTATTAAATCGTTAGCACCACATAAAAACATTCCTCCTAGAGTAGCTATTAATACAAATAACAAAAATTCTGTTATAGCCATTTTTGTACATTCAATGTACTCTACGAATAAAGGAATACATAGAGTTGAACATAGTAAAATAAGAAATTGAAAGATTTCATTGAAATTATTTATTTGGAAATTTGCCGAAAAGCTAATTATAGGTTCTTCTCTCCATCGAAACAATAGGGCCATTATGCTCCTTACTAAACTTGTTGAAGAGATGAAATAGAACCAAGGCCAATATTTTTTATCAGAGGTTGAATCGATCATCTGAAGAAGAATTAGGCCAAAAATTAGGATACATTCTGGGAAAATGAAACTTCCATGGAAGAGAAGCAAATGGAAGGCTTTCATTAAAATTCTTGTAGAATCGAGAATGAAGTTTTCATTCTGTACATGCCAGATCATGAATTAGTAACTGCATCCAATCTTCGAAAAAGTCCTAATTGTTTCAAGCTTTCTATTTTTGGAATGGGATATTTACGGAATCCCCATGAATAAATAGGATCAAATCTTATTCCATGATATTTCCATAAGATTCCTCTTTCTTATTCTTAAACAAGCCCCTGAGAGGGCTCAGTTGATCCATGATTTATTTTAATCTTTCTTTTCCTTTTTGTTTGTTTTGAGAAAGATATTGATCAATTCTGATTCTTTCTTTTTCTACTGATTCTTTTCCAATCAAGATGTATGGATCCATGGACTATTCCTGTTCATGGATTAACGAAAATATGCAAAAGCTCTATTTGCCTCTACCATTCTATGAGTCTCTTCCTTTTTGGGTATGACATCGCCACTCCCTTTGGCAGCATCTACTAATTCGGAACTTAATTTGAAAGCCATATTTCAACCCGGACATTTTCAGGATGCCCCTAATAACCAACGTAGGGCAAGTGCTTTTCCTTGTGTAGATCCTATTTCAATATGAACTTGATGGGTCAATCTGCCTACACATCTTGCTTTTACTGCTATATCAGGAGTTACTCCATGTATTGCTTGACATAAAATAGATAGTGGATTTGTTTCTATCTTTTGTTGAATCTTTTTCATGGTTTGATAGATAATTTGATAAGCCAATGATTTTTTTCCATGTTTTAGAATATGGTTAACCAACATGTTAACTAATCGATTACAATAAATTGGATCGGATTTTGCAGTTTTTTCTTTTGCAGTACGTCGACGTGACATGAGCATGAAAGAGGTTTAAGAATCAGTTTTCTTTTTATAAGGGCTAAAAACAAATCAGTTATTTTGGCTTTTTTACCCCATATTGTAGGGTGGATCTCGAAAGATATGAAAGATCTCCCTCCAAGCTGTACATACGACTTTCATCGAATGCAGCTTTCCACAGAATTCTATATGTATCTTATCTATAAGATTGAGTATGGCATTCTGTTTACTCACTTTAAATTGAGTATCTGTTTCCCTCCTTTTCCTGCTAGGATTGGAAATCCTATATTTTACATATTCATACAATTGAGTCCTTGGGTTTTTGAAATAGTGTAATGTAAAAAGAAGTGCTTCGAATCATTGCTATTTGACTCAAACTTGTTCTGAAAAAGTTGAGGTATTTTGAATTGTTTGTTGACATGGACAGAGTAAGGGAAAACCTCTAAAATGATTTCAATATTGGACCTTGGACATATAAATAGAATAGTAATAGTTCTAAATCGAATCTCTTAGAAAGAAGATCTTCCTTTTGTCTCATGGTAGCCTGCTCCAGTCCCCTTATGAAACTTTCATTATTGGGTTAGCCATACACTTCATATGTTTCTAGCAATTCACATGGCATCATCAAATGATACAAGTCTTGGATAATAATCTACAATGCACTAGAACGCCCTTATTGATTATCCTTTACTCCGACAGCATCTAGGGTCCCCTGAACAATGTGATATCTCACACTCGATAAATCTTTAACCCTTCCTTCTCTTACTAATACTACAAAATGTTCTTGTAAATTATGGCCAATACCTGGTATATAAGCAATGATTTAAAATCTAGAGATTAATCATACTCTGGCAACTTTATGTAAGGCAGAGTTTGGTTTTTTGTGGGTGATAGTGCAAAAGTTGATAGATAAGTCACTCTTACTATCACTCTACAGAGCCGTACATGAGATTTTCACCTCATACAGCTCCTCATTCAATTCTTTTGAAGTAATTGGATCCTTTTCCTCATTTGTGAGAATCTCCCCCCTTCTCCCATTCCATCCTAAAGAGTAACTAAGACCAATTCAGTCAGGTTTCCATGTTCCAAATGAACACTTTCCATTTATAATCAAAGTAGAAGATTATTCTTTTTACCAAACATAACATATGCAAATAAAATCACAATCTTATAACTTATAATAAGATAATAAGAACAAGTAATAAGAATAAGAGATCTTTCTCGATCAATCCCCTTGCCCCTCATTCTTCGAGAATCAGAAAGATCCTTTTCGAGTTTGAATTTGTTCATTTGGAATCTAGGCTCTTCTATCTTCTACTTAATTTATTTATATTTACTTCTATTTTTTGTTTTATTCTTTATTTCATTTTGATTTTCTTTCCCTCTATTTTTATTCCCTTCCATCATTCCTTATGTTCCATAGGTTTGTTAATCCTATAGAATTTGACCCATTTTCTCATCGAGCGAAGGGTATGAAATAAGTCAAATTGATTTTTCGATAAAAAGTACTATGTGAAACCTTCAACTTTTTTCCTCTTCCTCTATCCCTATTCCATAGGTACAACATTTGAATCAATAGAGAACCTTTTCTTCTATATGAATCGATATTATTACATTCCAATTTCTTCTTGATACCTCCCAAGGAAAATCCTGAATTGGATCCAAAATTGACAGGTTGATGTGAGCTTATCGATGCAGTTATGCACTCTTCAAATAGAAATCCATTTTCTGAAAGATCCTGGCTTTTGTGCTTTGGTGAGTTATCCAAGATCCTTTCGATGACCTATGTTGTGTTGAAGGGATATCTATATGATCCAATCGATTGCGTAAGACCCACGGTAACAACAGAACTGGGGGAAGTATACAGAAAAGACAATTCTTTTCTATTATATTAGTACTGGTTAGTGACCCTGGCTTGGTGAGTCCTTTCTTTCGTGATGAACTGTTGGAACCAATCCTACATTTTATTTTGTCTTTGTGGATCGAGGAGAAAGGGGGCTCAGCAGAAAGAGGGTTGTACCTTGAGAGAAGCAAGGGGGTCAACCTACTTCAAATATACAACATGGATTTTGGCAATGGAGTTGGATCCTCATGTTGATCTGAATGAATCAGTCTTATGACAAAGGTCAATCTTTGCTTGCTAGGCAAGAGAGGTTACCATTATTCTTTTTGTAGTGACGAATCTTGTATGTGTTCCTAAGAAAAGGAATTTGTCCATTTCATTTTTTGAGGTCTCAAAAAAAAAGGAAAAAGGGCATGGAAATGCATAGGAAATCTTAAATGGAAATTGAAAAGACATGTAGCTCCAGTTCCGTCGGAAATGTTAAGATCTTTGCCGCAAGAAGAAGGGGTGATCTATATCATCTTGACTTGGTTCTACCTCCCCTCTTTTTTTAACAATACTGAGTCA
>RXID01014619.1:226523-344023 GCA_005019695.1 Trichopus zeylanicus subsp. travancoricus | reverse complement strand
TTAGTGTGAATATAAGTGCCAGATAATGTTTTTCAATGAGAGATTGTTTTTCAATGAGTAATTACTCTCTATACCCATTAGCATTCTATTTAAATAATAGAGTGTGTTTTCTTTTCCTTCTTCATTATTTTAGGCAAGAAATTCCCCTAAAGACCCATCCATTATGGATGTATAAAGGATTAATGGTTTAGCAGCTATGGGTGCTACCAGGATCGGTGGCTTTAGGATATATTGCTTAATCTCTTTAACAGTTTGCTGGCATTCTTGACCCAAATGAATAGAGCATCCTTCTTTATTAATTCGGAAAAAGGCTTGTATTTTCTAGAGAGGTTTGAAATGAAACTCCTTATACATGTGAGTCAACCTTGGAATGACCTTAATTGCTTTAAGTTGTTGGGTAGTGGCATATCCAAGATGACTTTGATTTTAGATGAATCGATTTTAATCCCTCGGTGCTTGATAATGAATTTGAGGAACTTTCCTAAGAATATCCCAAAGGCATATTTGATAGGATTTATCTTCCGGTTATATTTTCTAAGGTGGTCAAAAATTACTCTTAGGTTATGGATGTGCTTGTCCTTGGACTTAGTTTTGACCACCAAGTCATTCACATAGCATTCGCCTAGCTGATGTATGAATGCCAATTGGAGTTTGAAAGGCCATATGTTTTTCATCATCAGGATTCATTTTGATTTAGTTATATCCCAAGAAACTATCCATAAAGGAGAAGAGTTCAAAATTAGCCATATTATGAATCATAATTTCTATTATAGGTAATGAAAAATCATCTTTTGGACATACTTTATTTAAATCCTTCTAATCCACATAAATATAGATTTGACCATTCTTATTTTTGACTGACATAATGCTTACAACCCAATCTAGATATTTCTCTTTCCTGATGAAGCCTGTTTCGATTAGTTTCTTTGTTTCTTCTATCATCTTTTGTTCTAGGTCAAGTTTCATCTTCTTAGGTGCTTGTCTAATAGGTGAAAGTTCAGGATTGATAGCCATCTTGTGTACTATGACTTTAGGATCTACTCTAGGCATCTACCTATAACTCCATGTGAAGCAATTAATATATTCTTTGATTACTACTTTGAGTTGGGTTCGGCTCTCCTTTGAGAGTTGTATGCTGATAAAGATTAGCTTGGGATCTTCCTTTGAATGTAGGTTGATTTTCATCAATTCATTCATTGTAGCTTGCGCATTGATCTAGGGTTCTGGTGGGTGTTCTTTTGGTTTGTAGATCATATCTCAACCTAGTGATTTATTATGCTAATTGGGACGTGGCAAGGGTTACTCTATTGATTTTGAGGGAATTTTGACTGCATCGTGCCCCCTTACTTCAGGGCTTGATGAAGTTTTGTTTAGGATTTCATCTTCTTGTGATGTCTAGAGAATCATGATTGCCTTGATGCATATAGTTTATGTATCAAAAAGAATAGAGGATGTTTGATCAACCTTATTATCAAGCAGGGGATCAATGTTAACCATGAGGCATGTATGGATACTTGAGGTTACTTTCGAATTCTTATTTCCTCTTTCAGGAATATAAGCACACCATTGGGATATATCCCATAGGTTTTTGATGAAATGACTTCTTTTTTTGTTGAAGTTTGTAGCTGAATTTCTTGATTATTTTACGAAGAGTATTTGGAAAATATTTACATATAAACACTAGCTAATAGTCACCATCATCTTCTGGATCTTCAATTTTCAATATTTCATACATGCTTGAGATGTAAGGAATTTCTTTATAAAATAATATCTCATTTTCTCCTTTATGTCATTGGAGAATATAGAAGGTTATCAGTTCCTCTACAAAATTGGTATGTAGTTCATCTAGTGAATTAAGTAAGTCTTCTAGGACTTTGATAACAAAGAAAGTACTTTCTCTTTGAGCCCTATCATCATCTTCATTAGAAGAATAGCCATATAGGTAGAATTATGGGCTTTCTTCATCTAAAGAGTCTGTGTCACTCCCCAGGTAAGGAGGGGTGAGGATTAGACTAGCAATTTTCTTCTTTACTTGACTAATGAAAGTAGATCCTCTATCAACATGAGATCTTTGGTAGTATTTTGCATCATTGTAATGTACCTCATGAAATCAAAAGGGTGTGCATCTCCATCAATTTGGTATTCTTCACCATCCTTAAAGTATTTGAAATGTTGATGTAGGGTTAATGGCACCACTTTATTTTCAGGTAACCATGGTCTTCCTAATAGTGCTTTATCTGATGTATCAATGTTGGTGACATAGAACTTAACATCAGCCATTAATTTTCCTATTTTTAGAGGTATGGTTATGGTCCCGAGAGCTTTTTGGCTATTTTGATTAAATCCTTGGATGGTTATAATTTTAGATGACCGGTGGCACACATCCAAAGCTAGAGCCCTTAATGTATGGAGAGTCATCAAATTAATAGAGGAACCTAGATCAATGAGGATGTGATTAATTTTGATCCCATCAATATTTCCAATGACATATAATAGCCTATTATAATCTATTTTATTTGATAGTAGGTCATCATTTGTGAAAGTAATGGTAGGAGTCCTATAAGTGTACAAAGATTCCTTTATTTTTCTTCAGCAAAGTATGCTTGATAATCAGTTGGGATTTGCAAAATATGTACTAACGTGTCCCTAAGTTCTTATGACATCATTATGGCATCAAAAATATTTAGCATGGTAGGGATCTTCTTGAGATGAGCTACTATGTTATATTCCACCTTCTTGGGTACAAGTTCAGCTTGTGAAGGCTTTGCATTCTCATTTCTCTGAATTTCTTTGTTCTTTTCTATGGGGATATTCTTATCCCTAAGCACTAGGCCTTGTCTTGGGGGTAGAGGTTTACCACCTCTAAGTTGTATTTGGTTTGTATTCCTCAATTAAATTCTAGCATCATGAGACCAGTAAGGCTCTTTTTCAAAGTCACTACCAAGGCTGATCATGCAACAAGAGGAGGTGGATCATTGTGCCCAATTGGTAGTTTTCTAGATATCTTTGGAAGATGTAATTGGTTGATAATCATCCTATTCAACATTAGAGTTGGGCATATGAGGCTTCCTTATAGAGAGATCTTCAAAGAATCTTTGGATGAACCATTCGATGTTATCAGCTGACATGACCTTCTTTAGAACTTTGTATTTAGGGCATTTCTTTCATAGATGTTTGGATTGGCTTGATGCCGGGGTTGAATGGGCTCTAGAATTAGCTTGCTTAATTCTTTTCAAAATGCTTGCTTCTTCTTCTAGCACTTACTAATGTAGGTCCTCCCAAAGTGATCATAGAGTTATCCTAATTTAGATATAGAGTCATATTCATTATTCATATCATGTACATATAATTCTTCTAAAGTTAGTAGAGTACATCCTTCCATAGAATCTAGGACTGGGACTTCACCAAATCTAATGGGTTGACCATTTGCTACTAGATCACTTGATGACAATTGAGATGGCTGCTCATTAGTTTTTACTTTAGATGTATAAGTCACCATGTCACAACAGATAGTGAACTCAAATAATTGTCTTCAGTAGTGCTAGTTTTCTTGACCCATCTTTGGAGCAGGTGGCATGAGTGGCCATTTGATCTTGGGGAGGGTTAGTAGATGATTCTCTTCCACCCTTGTAGGGCCTTTTGTGTGGCTTTTCCTTTTTTGCTAGCACCTTTTTCATCCTCTCAATTTCTTCCCAAATCATGATTGTTGCACTTGACATGCTCTCTATGTGTGTAGCCATAGCCAACATGCAATCATTCAACACTTGAATTTACCCCCTAACAAATTTCATATTCATTGTGGCTATCTCTTTTACAATATCTAGCTATTGCTTGACCATACCATAACCACATTCCTAGGCAAACCACTCTATAAGATAGTCATCTCAGGTGCAATGCTCAGAGAGATCCATGGGATCTTTCATTTCATTCATGACATCTTCCATGAATCTATTTGTTTTCTCCCACCTTGCATTCTAGATTTCATCATCACTAAAATGATGATGACTCTACTGATTGGCTTGATTGTAAATTTTCCATAGTAAAAATGGTAGTGCATGTTATCACTGGGGGTTCATCCTTTGCGTTCTTAGTGTCGGATCCTTCAAGCAAAGCTTTGAGTTCATCAGGGAGTAACCCTTTGAGAGTAACTTGATTCCTTTCTCCTTGGATGTATTCCTCCAGGGCATCAATGTATTCTTGGATTGTTGATTTCTTAATGTTCCATTCATCTAGCTGAAGTAGTTTCTTTTTCTTATTTTTGTTCTTTTTCTTTTTTAATATTTTGAGTAAGTGGGGGAGCTTATTCTGATGAAGCTTTCCTTATCACCATCCTTGGATTTTTGAGATTTTTAGTTATCTTCTTTATCAATTTCTTTAACCTTTTAGAGACATAGATCTCTCACAAGTGCTCCTTTTTGGTGGTACACTATGCTTCTTCACTAAAGAGGAGTTTGGAAGTGGTTCGTGTGTTTTGAACATAGTAACATAATTGATGTGTTCAGTGGGTGTTTCGAGTAAGGTTGATTTTGAGAGAGTTAGTTTGCCCTCTCCATATTCTTTTAAGTCTAATCCTTGAACACATAGTAGTACTCGACAGTATGACCCAAGACTCTATAGTAAGGATAATAGTTTGGATGATCCTTTTTATTGGCTTCATTTGGCCTTTGCACTTTGGAAATTGGAAAATATTGGAGGGTTGTACTTCTCCATCACCCCCAAGATCTAGTAATTTTGGAGGATTACCTCCATTCATGGTAGGGCTTGCAAGTTTCTTCTATTCATTTGTTGTAAATGCTACCCACACATTTTAGATGGCTCTCCTCACTTCGCCTTGTTTTTTCTAGTTTGAAATTTTGTGAAGTAGCTAAGGTTGGAGGATCAATTCTCTCCAACTTCTTAGCCTATGCAATGAGGTCATGGAAAGTATGAATAGAAGAAGCACTTAGATAGGATGCCATCTAGTTCTTCCTTAGATTACCAAGGACTAGATTTACAATTTAAAATTGGCCTATGGGTTGTTCACACATGATACTATGGTTTCTCCACCATGTGATGTAAACTAATTCATTATCATGTTTTGATGTGAAATAAGGTACATGATGGTCACCTTGTCACTAAATCCTCCAAATTTGATTCAAAAATCTTCTTTCATTTATGACCAAGTTTATATGTATTCTTGCTATAAACTAGCATACCAGTCAAATACTACCCTAGTTAAGCTTGCTAAAAATTGGTAGAGTAAAAATAAGAGGTTATTACTTGAAGTTATGAAATGAACTATGAGCTATTTAGGGTTACTAATGACATTAAATTGTTTGAATTCAGGTATTATATAACCTTTAGGATATGGCACTTGGTTGTGATGACTAGGGTATGGTTTGTTTGCATCATTTATCATACCCATGTAACTTACTTGTCCTAGTTGTGTAGCCACCATTCATTGTACTTGCTATTGTATGTATGTTGATAATTTTATATTATCTAATATTTCTGAGGTCAGAGATTGGATATCCCTTCCTAGTCGAGGAGGTGCTTTTGAAGAACCTACATTTTTAGGGATTTTACCTACAAGGGATGTGTCTTTTGCCACCTCTATATCTTCTTGAGATGACTGTTGAGATTCCTCCAACTTGTCAAGCTTTTTTTTCATTTCTATCATTATCTTCATCAATTCCATAACATTCTTTCGAGCTCCATATTTCTCTTTCCCCTATTGTCTCAATTGTTCTCAGAGTGCTTCTATGGTCATTTCCTCATTAGAGCTTTCAGTTTTGACCAAGGATTATGTCAGGATACGATGCTCCACATCTTGAGGATCAGGCATTGTCTTGGTGTGTTTTGGGTCGAGCTTAACTTCTCCCATCAGCTGGGTTATCTCATTCAGGAGTTTGCTTATGGAACGAGTAGTTACACCTTCTCTCTAGTGTGGTAGCAAAGATTGGCTCACAAGGGCCCTTTCTTCCTGTCCTCCTTACTTGTAATCCTTGTTTGTGAGGCCTTCTTTTGGCATTTGGCCTATTGAGGTATGGGCTTATGGTCCTTTCTAAAGTCATAATGAGAAATGACTCTAACAGTATATATGGTTTCCCCTTTTGGAGTTTGATACTAGGTTGTAGCCCTATAGTGGCTCTTGTTGTTTGGCTTAGTTATCCATCCTTTTGCCACACTCTTGAGGTGGGACTGTGCCCTCTTTGACTTACTTTTATCCTTCTCTAAGCCACTTAATGGGGTGAAAGAGTTGGAGGTGATAATGTTAATGATCATCTTCATTTGAAGGGTAGGCTTCCCAAGTTTGTTGAAAATTCTAGTAGCTTTTCTTTTACTTGTGATGATCAGGATGAGTTCTTCTTCATTCTTGCACATGTCCAGACTTGCTTTTGGTTACCCCCTATCAAGAGTTGGGTGAAAGTGATCAAAGTTTGAGCTTCATTTTGGGCCTATTCTCTGGAAGACTGATATCCTTATTGGTTGAGGCATGGCTTTTGTGTCTTCATCCAAATGGCTCTTCTCATTTGGAATGATGATATTGGGCCTCCTTCCTCTTGATGGAAGGCAAAAAATGGGCTGGTCTTGCATGATAGAAACCTTAATCAATGCAGTAGCAAGTGCTCTCTTGAACCGAATAGCCTTGAAAATGGTTTCGAACTCAATTTGAACTTCACTATTTTTGTGGCAACCATCGACTAAGATAGATAAATAGCCATTCCCACCAACCAGGATGATGGTGTACTTTGAGGTGGAGAAGGAACATAATTGTTTCATTTTCAATTGTAATTCTATCTCATTAAGATCTATATTGTATTAGCTAGGTATTTATACTTGGAGGAGAAGTCAAGTCTCACTAGGTGTCTGAAAATTTGTGGAGCTAAAATTGAACACCTGGGATAGCAAATACCTTAAGGAGTAATCTTGAAATAATAAATAAATAAATAAATGTAGTGGTCTACATGCGAAATCAAGTATTATGGGAATATGATTTCCAATAGGCACAAGTCCCTATTGATAACTACCTGAATAATTATCAGGAATATCCTAAATTAAGAAATCTAGCTAATAAAATAGAGACACAAAATAAAGAAGAAAGCATTATTTAATTAATTTAAAGAAAGGGATACATGGATTAGGAAAAGGCATACCCTCACATTATAATGAATTCTAATATGGACTCAAGGAAAACATAAAGGAAAAAAGGGAGGAGGAAGTGGGAAAGAAGCTTGATGCTCATGGCTGCCCACTCTCGTGTGTTGGACCAAGTGGAATTTGACTCAGATGGGTCTTGATTTAATCCTTGGCGAATATTGATAATATGCTAATTAGTAAGGCTAACTACCTTAGCTGGTGTTAGTTGACTCTATTAGGGTTTAAGTATTATTGACGGCTTTCTACTTATTATCAGTTAACTTCTTTTGGTATTTGGTTCAAGAGAATAATTAGTAGCCTTTGCTTTATACTAACAATTTCTAATTTGATAATTGACAACTTTGAAGCACGTGCTAGCTTAGCTTGAAAGTTGCATCATCAATGGCTTTTAGGATTGATTGCATGAAAGGTACATCATCAATGACTTCTGGGGTTGACTAGCTTGAAGAGTGCATCATCAATGGCTTCTAGGGTTGACTAGCTTCAAAGTATAGCCAAGGACTATATGCATATTATTAGCTGACTTTATTTGAACAAGGCATTTGGCTAACTAACAAGTGAGTTCAAGCTTACCTTTAGTTTGGGTTGATTTGATAATCGACGGCCTCTAAGGCATATTATCAATTGAATTTGAAGCATTGCCAATATTTTTGTGTTGGCTTAGCTTTGAATTGTGGCCAACAACTTTTAAGCATGTTGTCAGTTGACTTTATTTGAATGAGGTGCCTTTCTAACTGACTAAACAAGTTTAAGCCACCTTAGTTCAATTCAATTTGATAATTGATGGCCTTTAAGGCATGTCATTGATTGAATTTGAAGCATTGCTAATGCTTTTGCATTGACTTAGTTTTGAAGTGTGTCCAACAACTTTTAAGCATGTAGTTAGTTAACTTTGCTTGAATACAACATCTGCCTGACTGATTGAGTGAGTTTAAGTTTGCATTTAGCTCAATTTTATTTGAAGTTTAGACTTTATTTGATTTGATCTGATTCAATTCAATATTCAAAACCTGATCTTGATTTGAATCTGCTTTAATTTATTTCAACGTTCAGAACTCAATTTTGATTTGAGTCTGATTTAATTTGATCTAGGTCAAGCTTGACATTTTTGGGTTTTTATTGGATCATTTAATGGATCTTGGATCCAACTGCTGATGGGTTCTTACTGGACCTCAATGGACCTTGGATCTGACCCTTGATGGATTCTTATTGGATCCTTAATGGATCTTAAATCTGACACTTGATGGGTTCTTACTAGTAATGGATCTTGGATCCAACCTTTGATGGGTTCTTATTGGATCCTTAACGGATCTTGGATCTGACCCTAATTTGATTCTTGATGGATCCTTAATGGATCTTGAATTTTGATCCTAGTTGGGTTCTTGATGGATTGTTAATAGATCTTGGATCCAATCCTGGTTGGGTTCTTATTAGACCCTTTATGGATATTAGATCCAACCTTTAATTGGTTCTTATTGGATCCTTTAATGGATCTTGGATCCAACCCTGGTCGAGTTCTTGATGGGTCCTTAATGGATCTTAGATTGACCTTGATTGGGTTCTTGATAGATCTTTAATGGATCTTGGATCCAACCCTTGATGGGTTCTTAATTGATCCTTAATGGATCTTAGATTTGACCTTAATTGGAATTTTGATGGATCCTTATTGAATCTTAGGTTAGGGCATTCATGGGATCTTAATGGATTTTAATAGATTATTGTATCCAATCCTTGATGGGTTCTTATTGGATCCTTTGTGGATTTTGGTTTTGACCCTTAATGGATTCTTAATGGATCCAAGCTCAACCTATTAATGGGTTTGGGTTTGAGTTTGAACCTTAATGAACTTGGGTTTAAGTTCAAGTTGATTTAGGTTTAACTTAGTTTTGGTTCAGGTTTGATGTGGTTCTAGTCACGTTCCACCTAGTTTTAGTTTAGGTATAACCTTGTTATGGCTCAAGTTCAACCTAATTTTGGTTTAAATTTGAGTTTGATCTGACTAGATTAGGGTTCAATTTGAACTTGACTTAACCCAATTAGGGTTTAATTTGAATTTATTCCGAGCTAATTACGGCATGATTTGAACTTGATCCAACCCAATTAGGGTTTAGTTCAAATTTAATTTGATTTGGGTTGATCCAATTTGAAACCTAAGTGGGAGTGGGTCTAAACTAATTTGGTTTAGATTAATTCAATTTGGATTTAGGTCGTGCTCAATTTGAGTTTTAGCCTATTAACTTGGTTGATTTAGATCAACTGGATGGTCTATTCTAGTCAATTTGGCTTTGTTCATTATGTTCTATTTGATTCAAGAGCCCTCAAAATGTCATGATAAGTTGGCTTTAGAAGTGCGAGTATGAAGACTAGCTTGAGAGTGTGAGCACACAAGCTACCTAAGTGCAAGCCTTAAGGCTGGCTGAGTGTGAGACTGAAGGCTAGTTGAGGTGTGAGGTATGAGCCCAAAGGTTGGTTGAGTATGAGCCCAAAGGCTGGTTGAGTATGAGCCCAAAGGCTAGTTTAGATGTGAGGCTAACTTAATGTGAGCCTGAATGTCGGCTAAGTGCTTGCCTAAAGCTTAGTTGAGTCCAAGCCTGAAAGCTATCTTAATGCTAGACCAAAGACTAGCTTATTGTTAGCCTGAAAGCTAGTTGAATGCGAGCCCAAAGGCTGGCTTAGTGCCAGCTTGAGGGCTAGCTAAATGCAAGTCCGAAGGCTAGCTAAGTGCAAGCCCGATGGCTGATTTAGTGTAAACCCAAAGGCTAGCTATGTGCGAGCTTGAAGGCTAGCTTATTGTGAGTTTGAAGGTTGATTGAATGTGAGCATGAAGGCTGGCTAAATCGAGCCTGATGGCTGGTTTAGTACAAGCCTAAAGGTTGACTTAGTGCGAGGCCAAAGGCTAGCTGAGTGTGAGTCCAAAGGTTGGCTTAGTGTGATGGACTAATGCATGCAAAATGAGGCCACTATTTTTTTTTGTTGTTGTAACTTCCTTCTTTTTTATTTGATTTTTTCCTTTTTTTTAGGCCATAACTCTTTTTTTATATTTTTTTACTTTATTTCTTTTCTCTCCTACTTCCTCATGCCTCTTCTCCCTCAGGCCCAAATTCCCCATCTTCTTCTTCACTTGATTAGGCCATGGTGCCTGGGGTTTATCCCGGCCAAATTCGAGCATGGATTGTTCGTGGCTAGTGGTGGGAGCTGGCTAAGACCACTCAGAGTCGGGTTAGAATGAATTTCGTTCAAATTTTTTAATCAAGATCTTATTGATTCCTCTTTCTCCATCCTAAATGTTTTTTTTTGGATTAGGTTATTGTGGATGTGTTTTATTCAGATCAAATAAGTTTCTAAAGTGATATACATGAGTTTATCTACTATAGATGAGAGAATTTAAAGAATGTACTCACTCAGGAAAATGAATTTATAAGGGAGTTATTTGAAAAATTTTTAAGAAAATTTGGAATCAAATTGTAATTCAATAAATTTTAGGAGTTTTTTTATAAAATAAATTTATTTATGGAATTTTAAAACTTCAAGGGTCCCTCTTGAATAAAATTTATACTTATTTGCAAATAACAATTTTGAGGGATTTTTTTTGTGAAAAATTGGGACTTTAGTGGTCTATTTGTGAATATGTACTTTTTGAGATGTTTATTTACAAACTTTAGATTTTATAAAAAATCAATTTATAGTTATTGATCTTTTGAGGGATCTATTTATAAATCCTAAATTTTGTAGGGACTAATTTATAACTTTAGAATTTTATTAGACTTCTTTGTAAAATTTTTATTTTGGAGACCTATTTGTAAAAAAATCTAGTCAGGGACCTTTTCATAAGAATTTATTTAGTTTAAGAATTTATTTGTACAGTCCTTACTTTTTTTCATTTTGGTCTAGATTTGGATGAATTTTTGGCTTAATTTTTGTCCAAATATCTAGTCCACTCAACCCACTTGATTAAGCTTAGCTTGAGCCTAAATTTCTTGATGATTTAGATCGAAATGAAACTCAATTTTTGATCAAATTTGACCATAAATTAGATTCAATTGAGACTTATATTTGAGACATAATTTAGTGTCATATAGGTTTTAATTATGATAGTATATTTGATTGTAGTAAAAATCACCTCAAACAAATGTCTATCCCAATTGTGTGAGTCACCATGCAATAAGAAGCAATAGAGTTAGATGATTGTCCTTGAGTGTCTTTATATTCCTTATCCATTTTCAAGGTTGATGGCATGGATGATCGTCATTGTCTAGAGGAGGATAAGTAGGTGATTCCCCACAATTTGTGTAGGGTCTTTTGTGTGCCTTTGCCTTTCTGCTACCATCTGTTCTACTTTCTCAATTTCTTTGTAAAGTATGGTAGTCATACTTGATATGCTTTCCATATGAGCCACCATAGCCTACATGCATTCATTCAACACTTGCATTGGTCCCCTAACTTTTTCATGTTAGTTATAGCTAGCTCTTTTATAGTATCTAGCTATAGTTTAACTGTCATAATCGCATTCATGTGTGGACCACTCTTGAAGACAGCCCTTTGGGAGACCTACGGGAATCCCCATTTCAAGAGTGACATGCTGACAAATTCATTTGCTTCTTCCTGCTTTATGCTCGAAACTTCACCACCATTAGAATGATGACTCTCTTGATTGGCTTGATTGTGAATTTTCAACAGTAAAAATGGTAGCACACATTGCTACTAGAAGTTCATCTCCTCCATTCTCAGTGTTAAAGCCTTCAAGAAAAGCTCTAAATTCATCAAGAATGAACTCCTTGAGAGTTACTTGATTTCTTTCCCCTTCGACATATTCTTCCAAGGCATCAATGTATTCTTGGATGGCCAATTTCTTAATCATGTATCCCTCTAGTTGTACCAGTTTCTTTTTCTTATTTTTGTTTCTTTTCTTTTTGATATTTTGAGCAAGTGGGAAAGTTTGTTTTGATGAAGCTTTCCTTATCACCATCCTAGAATATTCAATATTTTTAGTCATCTTCTCTATGAACTTGTTCAATCTTTTATACTCCCACAAGTGCACTTGTTTAGGTGTATACTGTGCTTCTTCCTTGAAAAAGAGTCCATCAAGTGGCTCATGTGTTTCAAATATAGTGATGTAATTGATGTGTTCAATAGGTGTTCCAAATAACGTTGGCTTCAAGAGAGTCAACTTGCCCTCTTGATATTACTTTTCGATCCAATCCTTTTTATTGACCTCATTCAGCCTTCTGCACTCTAGCAGTTGGAAGCCTAATTTCAAAGCATTCTAGAAGATTTTTCCCTGTCTCTCACTTTTAAAAGAGTATTTCTTCTTGAGTTTCTATTGGAAACATTGGATGGTTCTACTTCCCCATCTCCTCCAAGAGTTGGTAGTTTTCGAGGGTTACCTCTATTCATAATGTGGTCTATAGGTTTCTTCTATTCATTTGCTATGAATGCTATCCTCATATTTTTAGAGGGCTCCCTTCACTTTACCTTACCTTTTTTTGGTTTGAAATTTTGTGAACTAACTAAGACTAGTGGACAAATCCTCTTCAACTTCTTGACCTGTATAATGAGGCCTTGGAAAGTGTGGACAAAAGAGGCACTCAGATAGGGTACCATCTAGTTATTTCTGATATTGCAAAGGACTAGATTTATATCTTTGAATTATAGATTGTTCATACTTAATACTGAGGTTTCTCCACCATGTGATATAATCCAAGATTGACTCATTATCATCCTTTGATGTTGCGATGAGGTTGGTCACCTTATCACTAACTCCTCCAAACATGATTTGAAGGGCCTCTTTTATTGGCAACTAAGTTTGTATGGATTCTAATTGTAAAATAGCATACTAATCAAATACTACCCCAATTAAACTTGCTAAAAATTGGTGGAGTAACAATAAGGAGTTATTACTTGAATCCCCACATAGAGTCCTGAAATGAGCCATATATTATTGGGATTACCAATGATAGTAAATTATTTAAACTCAGGCACTGTATAGCCTTTGGGATATGGTATTTGGTCATGATGACTAGGGTATGGTTTGTTTATATATTGGCTGCTCCATGTTGTCAGGAATCCTTGAAATTGAGGATTGAGTATCCTTTACTGGTAGAGGAGGTACTTGTGAAGGACCTACATTTTCATGGATATCATCTACAAGGGGTGTGTCTTTGATCACCTCTACAACTTTTAGAGATAATTGTTGAGATCTCTCCAACTTATCAAGCTTTTGTCTCATTTGTATCATCATCTCCATCAAATCCAAGACCTTCTTCTGGGCTGCATCTTTTTCCTTTCCTTGTTGTCTTTATTGTTTTCATAGTGCCTCTATGATTATTTCTCCACTAGAGCTTTCAGTTATGACCAAGGCTTCTATCAAGACATGATGGTCCACATCTTGAGAGTCAGGTCTACATCTGGTGTGCTTTCGAATGGGGCTAACTTATCCCATCATGCGAGTTATCTAGTTGTAGCTTGATTATGGCTCTTACTATTTTGTTTAGTTATTTGCCCCTTAGCTATTGTCTTGAGTTAGGATGGTGCCCTCTTTGACTTACTTTTACCATTCTCTAAATCAGTTAATGGGGCAAAGTAATTAGAGATAGGAATAGTGATAATTAACTTCATTCTAGGGGTCAGCTTCCCAAGTTGACTAAAAATTCCAGTAGCTTCTTCGTCCATTCTTGTACTTGGATTTGCTTTTGGTTGCTCCTCCTTGGGAGTGGGAGGAAGGTGAGTGAAGACTAAGCTTCACTTTGGGCCTAGCTTATGGAAGATTGATACCCTTGTTGGTTGCAGCATAGCTTTTGTCTCTTCATCGAATTGAACTTTCTCAATGGGATTGATAACATTGGGTCTCTTTTCCCTTGATGAAAGGTGAGAAGCAGATTCAACTTGTAAGGCTGCAACATTGGTTAGCAAACTAGCATGTACCCTCTTCAACTATATGACCTTAGAGATTGTTCCAAATTCGATTTGAGCTTCAGCTGCTCCTGTGACAATCATCAACTGAGGTAAATGCACGACCAATCCTTTTCCAAAGATGATGGTGTATGTTAGGGTGGGTATGTTCTTTGTTGATGCCATTCGATGCCTTCTTTTGTAGAAGGAATACAACTGATTAGTCTTGAATTGTAATTCTATTTCGATGATGTCTCTATTGCACTAGCTAGGTTTCTACATTTGGAAGAGTCAAGTCCCACTGGGTGTGCTAGAATTTGTGAAACCGAAATCGACCACCCAAGATAGCAAAAGACCCTGAGAAGTAATCTCAAAATAACAAATAAAAATTAAAGATGGTTTGAATACGTAATTATGTATTGTGGGAATGTGACTTCCAACACACACAAGCTCTTATTATTAATTACTCGGGCAATTATCAGGACCCTCCTAAAGTAAGAAACCTAGCTAATAAAATAGAGATACAAAAAAGAGAAAGCATAATTTGATTGGTTTAAGAAAACACTATATGTCTTAAGCAAGAGCATACACTCACTTTAAAATTTAAAGAATTTAAGTTCATAAATGACTTAAAATAAGGAAGGGAATGGGAAGATCTTGATGTTTGCTGTTGCTTTGCTCTTGTGCACTAGGCTAAGTGGAATTTGGTTCAAATGGACACTTGATTTGATCTATGGTGGATGATGATAATTCGACTAGATTCCAATGTGTAGCTGATTACTTTGCTCATGTCAGTTGACCCTATTCAGGTTTGATGGTGTCATTTGGTGGGACATGAAAGAAGATGAGTGATGAAGTGGGAGAGGCTTGGAGTGTGGCTGATAGCTTTGAGTATGTTGGTGATGATCTTCCTTTGATAGCATTACCAATAGCTTGTTAGGTTTGGCTTGGAGTGTTGCTAATAGCTTTGAACGTTGATGATTGACTTCTTTTGGTGATAGCTTGGAGCATTGACGATCAACCTCTTTTGATAGCATTACTACCAGCTTGTCAAGTTTAGCTTAGAGTGTTGCCAATAGCTTTGAACATTGGTGATTAACTTCTTTTGATAGCATTACTGACGAGTTGTCGGGTTTAGCTTGGAGTGTTACCAATAGTCTAAGCATTGGTGATTAACTCCTTTTGCTAGCATTACTAATGGCTTGTCTGGTTTAGCTTGAAGTGTAGCTGATAGCTTGGAGCATTAGCAATTAACTTCTTTTAATAGCATTACTAATAGCTTGCTAGGTTTGGCTTGAAGTATTGCCGATAGCTTTGAGCATTAGCAATAAACTTCTTTTGAATAAGGTAACTAATTGATGAACTAAGCAAGTTCAAGCCTACTTTTTGATTTGGTTTGAAATGGTTAGCAACCCTAGCTTTATAGTTTTCCTCTTTAATTTGATAATCGACGGCCTCTTAGGTATGCTATCAATTGAATTTGAAGCTTTGCTAATAGATTTTGAGCATGTGTTGGCTTAGCTTCAATCATGGCTAACAACTTTAAGCATGTTGTTGATTGCCTTCATTTAAGCATAGCATATGGCTAATTGACTGGGCAAGTTCAAGCCTGCATTTAGTTTGGTTTGACTTGAAAGAATGATTAGCAACATTGTCTTGTGCTAATCATCTCCTATTTGAGAATTGACGACCTTTCTTGGCTTGTTGTCAATTAAATTTGAGATAGTTGATGGCTTTGAACTTGTTGTTGACTAACCCTAACATGATTTTCATTGAGTATTATTTGATTTGGTTTGAAGTCCAGACTTGGTTTTGATTTAAGTCTAATTTGATTCAATTCGATGTTCAAAACTTAATCTTGATTTGAATTTGATTTCATTTAGTCCAATGGTCAAAACTTGATCTTGATTTGAATCTAATTTGATTTAGTTCAATATTCAAAACTCAATTATGGTTTAAGTTTGATTTGATTTAGTTCAGTGTTCAAAACTCAATTTTGATGCAAGTCTCATTTGATTCAATTTGATATTCAAAACTTGACTTCAATCAAGTCCAATTTGATTCAATTTGGGTCAGTTTGACCTTGTATTGGACTCTTATCGGGTTTCTAATAGATCCTTAATGAATCTTGAATCTTTCCTTAATGGGTTCTTGATGGATCCTTAATGGATCTTGGGTCCAACTCTTAATTGGTTCTTGATGGATGTTGGATCCAACCCTTAATGGGTTCATGATGGATCCTTGATGGATCTTGGATCCAACCCTTGATGGGTTCTTGATGGACCCTTAATGGATCTTGGATCCAACCCTTAATGGGTTCTTGAAGGATCCCTAATAGATGTTGGATCCGATCCTTGATGGGTTCTTCATGGATCCTTAATGCATCTTGGATCTGACCCTTGATTGGGTTCTTAAGATCCTTAATGGATCTTGGATCCAATTCTTATTGAGTTCTTATTGGATCCAAGTTCAACCCATTAATGGGTTTGGGTTTAACTCATGGTGGATCTTTATTGGGTTTGGGTTCAAACCTTAATGGACTTGGGTTCAAGTTTAAGTTGGTTTGGTTTAGCTTAGTTCTGGTTCAGGTTCATCTTGATTTTGGTTTAGGTGTGACCTAGTTTTGGTTTAGGTGCAACCTATTTTCAGTTCAAGTTTGACCTAGTTCTTGGGTTGGGTCTGAACTGATTTGATTCAACTTGACCAATTTGAACCCAATTTGGGTTTGCTTCGAACTTGGTTCGAGTTATTTTAAATATGGTTCGACTCAATTAAAGTTTAATTTGAACCTCTTTTGATTTCAAGTTGACTCGATTTGAACCTGACCAAGGCTTGACCCGATTCAAACCTAATTAGGGTTGTGTCCAAACCCATATCATAATTTTTGTTTTGATTGAAATGAATGACCAGTTGGGGTATCGGTTGACTATTTGAATGGATGTAACACCAAGTTCAATAGAACCAAATGGCCAGTTTGTGTAATGGATGCCTAACAAAGGAAGTTCTAGCCTAAAGACTAGCCTATAGTCTAAATGATCGCGAGTCCAAAGGTTGGATTATAGACATTTGGCGAGCATGAAGGCTAGCCTCTAAACCGATGGACTTATGTAGGCAAATTGAAGCCACTTCTTTTTTCTTTCTTTTTTTTGTTGTTGGCGAGATTTCTTTCCTTCTTTTTTGGTTCTCTTTTCATTTTTATTTTTCTTTAAGCCAAAGGAAAAGACTCTTTTTTTATTATTTCTTTTTTCTTCTTTTTCCTACCCAAGACAAGCCTTGCACCCCTGAATCTAGGCTGAATCCGGCCACAAGTAGTGGTGGATGGTGACTAGCAGGAGCAAACAGCGGTGTGATCAGAGCTCAAGGTACAAGAAGGAGGAGCCTCGGCATGTGAAGGTGGGACTGGTCAGCGGCATGCTGCAGTATTGGGAAGATGGCAAGCCATTCGATGGGCTGAAGCTCATCCTACAAAGCACAAGGATGAGGCTACATAGATGTGGAGCTCAAGAGCAGAGCTAGGCTATTGGGTGGTAGTTTATCGGAGTGGTGGAGACCCAGTTGAGTGGCATAAGGCCCTCCATAGGGTGCAGGAGGTTCTGTTTGGTGGATGGTTGGGCCAGTGGGTAGCAATTCATCAAAGCAAGGCTATTGTCTTCTTGTTCAGATCCAGTAGGATGTGACCAAACTCGGCCCCTTTTGCCAGTGATAGATGGCTATAGGGGAGGAGTTTTGGATGTGGCACCGGTGCTGGTGCTGGGGTTTGGTGGAACAATTGTTTGCGAGGAAGAGAGAAGGTTGGCGGCAAGCTGAGCTCTAACAATGGTCCAACATGTGAGTGTTTAAGTAGTTTTTGCAACCTAAACTCCAACTTTGAGCTAATAAGAATTAGGAGTATACTTTGAACCCAATTCATGGTGAGTGAGGTCCAATGTAAGTAGAAAAGGCTGAAAAATTAGGTACAAATCAAACCCTATTCTTGGACGACCGAGCCTGAGAAGGTCGAGTGCCCCAACCTCATAGGTCGAGCATTTATGTGCCCAGTTGAATGACCAATTCCTCAACTAGTCACCTGGTTTGGGCAAGATCTACAAAAATGGAAATAGAATTTCTCTGAATCCTTCAAGAATTGATAGGATTTTCAGTCAAGGAAGTTATAATCTCAAAATATATTAATATGAGATTCAAATGTGAGAGTTAGGCCAAGAATATATCCATCAAATCTTAGAATCAAATCAATCAATCACCAAAATTGGAGATCTTCTCAACTATATAAAAAGAGGGCTAGGGCACATGAATTACATACAATTTATGATAAATTCTTAGGAAAACTATACATGAATTACAGACAATTTATGATAAATTCTTAGGAAAACTCTACATGAATCAAAGGTGAATCTGAAGGCCAATTCTTGAGGGAGTTCTACACGAATTATAGAAGGGGATCTCGCTGTTGAGGAGGAGACCAAGAAGGCATCATCAAGAGAGCAAAGAGATGTAAAACTTCTTTTTCCTTCTTTGCTTTTCTTTTCTATTATATTCTCCTCTTCCCTTGTCTGACATGAGAACTTTGCACTATTGCTGCCCCTAGGCCCTTGCTGCCCCATGCTCCTACTACTTTTTGAAGGATGCTCCATTGTCAGCATTCGGATGACCAAACTAGAGGGCATCGGGCACCCAAACTTTGATAAGTATCTCCCATTGCTCTCATAATAAATTACCACCGATGTTCGAGTGACAAAACCCAAGAGGACTAGATGTTGAACTTTTCTAGGCATCTTCTTTGCTTCACCAACACCATGGCCACTTGTAGCTTTGAGCATCAACTAAACTTCACCAACACCAAGGACACTAGTGGCCCTTTGAATACTACAACACTACCTCTTGTGGGGAAACTCGACTTTTGAAGCCCTCCATGGAATTCTTTGAAGATGAGGTAAAGACAATGACAATAACTCATTTGAACTAGAATAAGAACAAAAAATACAAAAGAACTAAACAATTAAAATTCACAATTGGATTATAGGCTAGCTCTTGGGATCATAGAAAATCTTATGTCATCCCTCAAGCTTGCAACCATTATACTATAGGCTAGCCCTTAGGATCACCAAGTGTCTTAACCTAGCCTTGGGCTCATGACCGTTGGACTATAGTCTAGTCCTCGAGTGAGATGAACATCTTAAGTCAGCCCTTAGACTCACAACCATTGGACTATATGTTAGCCCTTGGGCTCACCGAATGTCTTAAGCTATCCCTCAGACTCACAACCATTAGATTATAGGCCAGCCCTCAATCTCACCAATCACCTTAAGTAAGCCGTTGGGCTTGTGACTATTGGACAATAGGCTAGCCCTCAGGCTCACACAATGTCTTAAGCCATCCTTTGGGCTTGCGAGCATTGGACTATAGGCCAACCTCAAGCTTGTTGAACATCTTAAGTCAGCCCTTGAGCTAGCAACCATTGGACTATAGGCCAGTTCTCAAGCTAGCCAAATATCTTAAGCCAACCCTCAGGTTCACAACCATTGGACTATAGGCTATCCCTCAGTCTCACCAAATGTCTTAAGCCAACCATTTAGCTCACAACTATTGGATGATAGGTGAACCGTAAAGCTCATCGAACATCTTAAGCTAGCCCTTGGGCTCACGACCATCAGCTTATAGGCCAACCCTTGGACTTGTTGAACATCTTAAGCCAACTCTCAGGCTCACAACTATTTAGACTATAGCCTAGTACCCAGGCTCATTGTAATGTCATCATAGGACTCTCGAACCAAAATTGGTGAATAAGAAAATCAATTTAATGGCTCAATCATGTTGAACTCAAGTAAATATGACCAAGACAAATGAACAAAATCAAATTGACTCAAGTAAAGCATCAAATTATCCCAAATGGAT
This sequence comes from Trichopus zeylanicus subsp. travancoricus, assembly GCA_005019695.1. Classification (NCBI taxonomy): domain Eukaryota; kingdom Viridiplantae; phylum Streptophyta; class Magnoliopsida; order Dioscoreales; family Dioscoreaceae; genus Trichopus; species Trichopus zeylanicus. The sequence continues at coordinate 324,103 of RXID01014619.1, read as the reverse complement.
AAGAATAAGTGAACTAAAACCAACTTTCATGAACTAAAAAGCCCTCAACTGGTTCTCTGATAGCTAAACCAATCATTTGGTTTTGTTGAACCTACAAATGACACTTTTGCAAATGGTTGACCAGTAGCCCAACCGGTCATCCAATTGACAAAAAAAATTTATGACTGGGATTGAAAAATTAGTCCAAATCAAGTCAAGTTTTGATTGATTCCAATGCAAGTCAATTTGGGATCAACCCATATTATCCCAAAAACATAACTAAGTTTGAATTAGACTCCAATCAAGTTAAATGACATTCAAACTGAATCAAAACAAATTTAAATTGGAACCCAATTGAATCAAATCACATTTGAATCTGAGTTGAGTTTGAACCAAGTCACAATTGTGCCAAGTTAAGATTTGAACCTAAATACAATTAGGTCAAGCCAAGTCCCAACTAGGCCAAGCCAAGTTCAAACCCAAACTCAATTGTGCCAAACCAAGCTTCAACCAATTTAAGTCCAACCTAAACAAATTTGAATAGAATTAAATTGAGTCAAATTGAGTCTCACTAGGTGTGCCACCAAAGCCATCAATAGTGTCTCAAATTTAGAATAGGTCAAAACCTAAATCAAAAATAGGTCAAAGTCTGAACCAGAATAGAGAACAAGCCTAACTCAAAGCTAGTGCAATTAAAACTAAATCAAATCAAACAAAGTTCCACTAGACATGCTACGAAAGCCTTTGGTAACAAACCAAGGATATGCCTAACTCCATAAGTAGTAGGTGATACTACCAATCCAACCTAAATTGAGATAAGATTCGAATAGAACTAAATTAAGTTAAATTAAGTCCCACTAGGTGTAATCCATTTAGAATCCAATGGAAACCTAGTCTAGTGTGGGATCCAAAGATCAAATAAAGTCAGTCAATAATAAGCTCAAAGCTATCAATAATACCTCAAATTCAATCAACAACAAGCCAAGAAAATCCATTGATCACCAAATCATATATGATTAACATAATCCAAAGCCATTGATAATTCCTTCAAATCAAATAGGAAAAAAGGTAGGCTTGAACTTGCTCAGTCAGTCAAAACACCTTGTCCAATAAGGTCAACTGACAACACACTACAAGTCATTGATCACCCCTCAAGCTAGTTAACCCCAAGAGCCATTGATGACACACTCTTCAAGCTAGTTAACCTTAGAAATAGTTGATAGCACACATCTTTTCAAGCTAGCCAACCCTAAAAGCCATTTGTGATGCACCCTCAAAAGCCACTCAACCCCCAGAATACATTGATGATGCCCACTTTGAGCTAAACTTGACAAGCCATCAGTGATGCCATCAAAGAAGTTAGTTGCCAATGCCCAAAGCTATTAGGCACACTTCAAGCTAAATCCAACAAGCCATCTGTAATGCTATCAAAAGAAGTTTAATGCCAACACTCAAAACTATTGGCTACACTCTAGACTAAACCTAACAAGCCATCAATAACACTATCAAAAAAACTTAATCGCCAATGCTCCAAGCCATTAGCCACACTTCAAGCTTGTCCTTTTTTTATCTCTTCATGTCCCACATGATGGCATCACCAAATCAAGTCATCAACATTCACCGATGATCAAGTCAAGACCCATCTGAGCCAAATTCCACATGGCCCAATACACACAAAACTGCTGTAGCAGCGCACATCAAAGCTTGTTCCACACTTCCTTTTTTTCTATTTTATATTTTCTATGATTTTAAAATTCATTGTAAAATAAGAGCATGCCCTTGCTTAAGCTATGCACCATTTCTCAAATTAATCAATACTATATTTTTCTTCTTTCTTTTATGTCTCTATTTTTATTAGCTAGATATTCTCACTTTCGAAAGTTCCTGACAATTATTGGGATAATTGACAATAGAGGCATGTGCTTGTTGGAAGTCAATTTTTCCGCAACATCTGATTGCATTTTTAAATTATATATAATTTGATTTGTTCATCGAGCTTGCTCCCTAGAGTCTCTGTAATACTGGACTACTAACTTCGATCCCAAAAATTCTGACATTCCTAGTGGGACTTGACTTCTCCTCCAAGTGTAGAAACCTAGCTACTATGATAGAGACACTAATAAGGCAGAATTACAATTCAAGATTGATCAATTATGTTCTTCTTGCAGAAGAAAGCATCACATGGCATCAACAAAGAGCATCCCCACCCAGACCTACACCATCATCCTTGGGGGGCTGGGTGTGGGGGGTTGGAGGGTCAGTTGTATGTTTACTTCAGTCAATGATTATCACAGGAGCAACTTGAAACTTAGATCAAGTTTGGGACCATCTCTGAGGTCATTCATCTTAAGCAAGCATCACCATCTCACCAACCAATGTTGCTACAATACAAGACAAATCCTCTCCTTGTATTCTATCAAGGGAAAAGAGGCCCAGTATCATCATTCTCAATGAGAAGAATCAATCTGATGAAGAGCTAGAAGTTATGTCTTAGCCACAGAGGCTTCATTTTCCAGAGGTTAGGGACAAGGCAACTCTCTATTTTTTTTATTGCCTTTGCCCTAAAGTAAGTCCAAACATATGCATGGACAAAGAAGAACCAATCCTAGCTATCACAATCAAAGTAAAGGTTACTAAAATTTTCAGGCAACTTGGGATGCGAGTCACTCTAACAAAGTTAGTCATCACCATCCTCATCTTTAATTCCTTTGCCCCACTAAGTGACTTAGAGAAGGGTAAAAGTAAGACAAAGGGGGCATAGTCTTACCTTAAGACTGTACCTAAAGGGTAAAAAATCAAACAAAATAAAAAAAAAACCATCATAAGACTACAACCTAGCTTGAAATCCCTAAAAGGGAAATCGTCCATACTTTTAGAGTCATTTCTCATCATGACTCTAGAAGGGACCATAAGCCCACACCCCAACTAGTCAAACATTGAAAGAAAGCCATATGAACAAGGCTTAAGAATAAGGAGGTGCAGGAAGAGAGAGCCCTTGTGGATCCATTCTTGTTACCATGGTAGAGGGAAGAGGTGACAATTCATTCCATGATTAAACTCCTAAAAGAGGCAACTCACATAATGGGAGAAGCTGGCCTTGCCCCAAAACACCCCAAGCCCAAACTGGACTCTTAGAAAATGGACCATCTATTGAGCCAAAATTAACCACCCGAGATAGTGAAGATCCTAAAAGGTAATCTCAAAATATCAAATCAAAAGTATAGTGGTTTGAATACACAATCAAGTGTTGTGGGAATATAACTACCAACAGGTGCAAGCCCCTATTGTTAATTACCTTGACATTTTTCAGGAACCTCCTCAAGCAAAAAACCTAGCTAATAAAAATACATACATAAAAGAAAAGAAGAAAGAATAATTTGATTGATATGAAAAAAAGTACATGGCTTAAGTAAGGGCATAACCTCACTTTACATTTTAATGGATTTGAATGCATAAATGACATGAAATAAAGAAGGGAATGGGAAGAGCTCATTGTTTGCTATCGACCCACTCTTGCATGTTGGACTATGTAGAGTCTGGCTTGGGTAGATCCTCATTTGATTATTAGCGGATATTGATGATTTAGTTTAATGGTGTCGTTCAATGGGACATGGAAGGCAATGAGAGGAGTCTGAAGTATTTCCAATAACATTGAGCTTCAGTGATAATTTCATTGGGTGACATTGCCAATAACTTATAGGGATTAGCCTAAAGTGTTTCTAATAGCTTTGAGCTTTTGGTGATAACTTCATGGTTTGAAGAGTTTCCATTAGCCAATAAGGCATTGGTGATAGCATCATACTTTGAAATATTTTTTTTAACCAATAAAGCATAAGTGATAACTTCATTGGCTTTTTTAAGTATTTCCATAGCCAATAAGGCATAGGTGATAACTTCCTAGTTTGAAGTATTTCCATAGCCAATCATAGGTAGGCGATGACTTCATGGTTTGAAGTATTTTTATAGCTAATAAGATATAGGTGATAAGTTATTAGAACAAGGCATCTAGCTAACTAGCTAAGTGAGTTTAATCCTAGCTTAGTTTGGTTTGATTTGATAATTGATGACCTCTTAGGCATGTTTTCAATTAAATTTGGAATGGACTTAATTACCACACAAAATGGATTTAACGTGCCACATGGGAGTGGACTTGATTGCCATATAAATGCAAGCTTGATCACCATACAAAATGGACTTAGTTTTCCATGTGAAACTAGACTTGGTTTGCCATATATATGCAAGCTTGACCATCACACAAAATGAGCTTTGTTTGCCACATGAAAATGGACTTGCTTTGCCACATGGAAGTGGACTTGAATTGTCATATGAAAGTGGGTTTAATTTGCTACAAAGAAGTAGACTTGGTTTGTCATGTAAAATTGGACTTAATTTATCATAATAAGTGGATGATTTACCACAATGAGTAGACTTGATTTGCCACAATAAGTGGACTTGATTTGCCACGTGGAGTGAGCTTGAGTTGTCACATAGAAGTAAGCTTGATTTGCCACATAGGAGTTGACTTGAGCTATCACAAGGAGTGGACTTGACTTGTCACAATGAGTGGACTTCATTCTCCATATAAAAGTAGTCTTGATCACCATGTGAATATGGATCATGTGAAAGAATTCTTGATTGCCATGCAAGAGTGGATTTGAATTTACCATGTAAAAGCATGCTTGATCATTGTGCAGAAGTGGGTAAACCATATAGATGTGAACATGATTGCCACATAAGATGGACTTGATTTATCACGCAAAAGTGGATTTGATTGTAAGGTTGAACACTATGCAAAGGTGGGTCAGATTTGCCATATAGATTTAGGCTCAATTGTCACACAAGATGAACTTTAATTTGCAACATACAGGTGGACTTAATTTACTATGTAGATGCAAACTTGATTGTTATACAAGATGGACTTTTAATTTGTCATATAGAGGTGGACTTAATATGCCATGTAGATGTAGGCTTGATCATCACACAAGATGGATTTGATTGCCATACAAATGTGATTTTGATTGCTACACAAAAGGAACTTAATTTGTCATCTAAATAGAGACCTAATGACCATGCAAAATGGATTTCAATTCACCATGTGAAAGTTGTTGTACCTTCTAGTTTTGATGATCAGAAAATGATATGTAATGTTTTACTTGAGTAATATTTAGCCAAAACACTTAATGCTCTCAAGGAAATGCTCGAAAGCTTCAAGGAAAAGGAAAAGGACAATGGTAGATTGGTGAGCGTGACTTGATAAGATATAAAGATGGCTTGGAGATGAAGAACCCATAGAGATGGCTTCAAGGTGAAGAAATAGCTCAAATACACACAATTTACCCAAACGTCCAATGAGAGTTTTTTGCATGACTAATGGCTAGTATTTTGGCCATTGGAGCCAATCAAGCCATGGGATCTCACCCCTAATGGCTAGATTCAACCCCAAATATATAAATATAGTTGAAAAGGCTTCCATTAACAACTTTTACATCTTCTAATCTTTGTTAAAATATATCAAAGCCTTTTTTTAACTCACTAGCCAATCTTGAGCTCTAAACCTTCTAATCTCAAGCTAGCTCTCATTGCCCTTTCTTTTAGTCTTGAGAGTAGTTGAGAGTTACTAACCCCAGTTTTGAGTATACTTACTGATTGGAGCAAGGAGATTATATGGGATTGGTTTCACCAACAAAGTGACACTCTTAGTGGAAGAGTTAAAAGTCCTCAAGACCAAGGCAGGGGCCATGAAGTAGGAATGGTTGGTCTCTGAAGCATGTTAAATTTCTGTGCACTCTATCCCTTATTATATCTTGTTTACTTAATGTACATTTGATTATGGATTGCATCAATTTTGAATTTTATCCGAAACAAGGAGCATTAGTTTTCATCTCCTAATTCAACCCCCCCCCCCTCTTAGGCGATTTATTTGCTTTTGATTAGTATCAAAGCCAGGTTGCTCTTATATTTTGGTTTAATCACCTGAGTTTTTGATCCTTATTTATGGAGAATTTTGGTACTTCTTCATTATTTCTTCAATAGGGGCAATCTACCACTCATCCTCTTCTATTCAATGGCACTAAATTCAATTATTAGAGAGCCCAAATTCATATCTTTATTAAAGTCATTGATTATGATCTATGACGGTTAATAGAGGAAGGGTACACTTCTACTAGTAAATTAATTGATGGGGTGAGGGTACCTAAACCTAAGGATGAATGGGATGAGGGTGACAAAAAACTAGATTTATGGAATGCAAAGGCAATGAATATCTTATATTGTGCTCTTGATCCATCTGAATTTAATTGCATTAGCATTTGTGAGATGGCTCATCAAATTTGACATTGTCTTGAAGTTACCCATGAGGGTATAAGACAAGTAAGGTAATCTAAAGTGAACATATTGGTAAATAAGCTCTTTAAGATGAAACCAAATGAATCTATCACTGAGATGTTTACATGATTCACCAATATTATCAATACCTTAATTTTCTCAGTGAAACTTATACTAATGATAAGATGGTTAGGAAGATTTTGAGATGCTTGTTACGTCATGGGATCCAAAGGTGACGTCAATACAAGAAGCTAAAGACCTCAATACCTTACCATTGGAGGAGCTTTTAGGATCTCTAATTACTCATGAAATGACAATAAAGGACTGGTTCCAAGATGACAATGAAGACAAGAAGAAGAAAAACATCACTCTCAAAGCCAAAGAATCAAGTGAAGAAGAAGAGAAAGAGAGTGATGATGGCATGGTGCTTCTAACATGGTCCATGGAAATACTACCTTAAATATAATTCTTAAAAGTCAAAGAAATACTTTAAATAAATCTGAATTAGGCTTTGTTTTATTATCTAGGTTCAAAGATACCAAAACCACCTTTGTAAAGGCTTCCACTATAATCAACTCTCACAAGATTTGCACTTATTATTGTGAAAAGGGGTACATCTCATCTAATTGACCAATTAAGAGAAATCCTTCTCTTAAGAAAATATGGGTACCTAAAGAGATGGTCCCAATAACTAAGGAATCCAAGCTAATTTGGGTTCCTAAAACCTCACTTGCATGACTTTGATTGGAGTAGCTATAGATGACCCATAGGCCTCTACTAGTTATATCTATGGTCATCATCTAGCTAATATTATAGAGGTAAGTGTCTTCATGTGGTATTACTCGCATAATTATTTGTATTTATATTCTCAAGTATATTTTCTTCTAACCATGAGGCCCTATAATTGAGAATGGGTACCTACCCCATTTTGATTTTTTAGTTATGCCTACACTCCAAGAAGAAAATTGAGAAGTGGTTTCTCGATAGTAGATGTTCAAGACATATAATGGGAAATCCATCCATGTTCAAGGAGTTGAAAAGCAAAGATGGTGGATATATTACCTTTGGTGACAATGGTAACAGTAAAATCATTAGAAAAGGTGATATTTTCATTGGCTCATCAATTATTAAGGGTGTACTTCTTGTTGAAGTACTCAAAACACAATTTATTATCTATTAGTTAATTATGTGATAAAGGCTTTCATGCTTTGTTTAAAGCTAACCATTGCATAGTAAGACATAATGATAGTAATAATATTACTTTTGTTGGTCATCGTGATGAAAATGTTTATACTATTGATTAACATGAACTTAGTGTGGAAAAATGTTTTGTAGCCCATGAGAATCATGAGTGGCTTTGGCATAGGTGACTTGGACACATACGTATGGATGTGATTGCAAAGATCAACCGAAAGGAATTTGTGAGAGGATTTCCTGAAGGCAAGTTCATCAAGAATCAAGTATGTGATGCATAGCAAATGGGGAAACATGCAAAATTCTCACACAAGCCCAAGAAGATGGTGTCAACTACTAGGCCACTCCAACTCCTTCATCTAGACCTGTTTGGACCTATAAGGACTACAAGTCTAAGAGGTAAACACTATACCTTTGTAATTATTGATGTTTTTTCAAGGTTTATATGGGTATTATTTCTTACCGACAAAAGTGATACTTTTGATGCATTTGTTAGTTTCACAAAGTATGTTAAAAATGAGAAAGGTTACATGATTTCCAAAATTAGAAGTGATCATGGAGGAGAATTTAAAAATCATCCATTCAAAGCTTTTTGCACATAAAATGGGATTGAGCATAGCTTTTTGGCTCCTTGCACCCCACAACAAAATGGAGTTGTTGAGAGGAAGAATAGATCTCTCTAAGAGGTGGCAAGAGTCATGCTTAGTGAGTACCCCTTACCCAAGTATTTTTGGGCAGAAGCCATTAACATGGCTTCTTGCTATATCTTAAATAGGGCATCTATTCACTCTATTCTCAATAAAATGCCATTTGAGTTGTGGAATGGAAAAAACCTAATATTGCATACTTTCCTATTTTTTTTTATTGAAAATGCTTTATTTTGAATACAAAAGATCATTTATCAAAATTTGACTCCAAAACTCATGATGGCATATTTCTTGCAAAAGGAACTTAATTTGCCATCTAAATACAAACCTAATTGCCATGCAAAATGGACTATAATTCACCATATGAAAGTTGTTGTCCCTTCTAGTCATGATGATGAGTAAATAATATTTAATGATTTACTTGAGTTATGTTTAGCCAAAATATTTAGGTATCATTTGGTTTGGGATTAGGATCAGGATCAAGATCAAGACTAGTGAACCACTTTTGTAAACTAATATCTTTTTGTCAAAATTAACCCTATAATAATTTAAAATTCAAAAAACCATTTAATTTTTTTATAATAATTTAATTTAATAATGGAATAAAATAAGTAATATTAATTTTGTATGAAAAAAATTATGAAATGAGCTGACCCTTATCCTGATCCCAAATCAAATGGTGCCTTAAAGCTCTCCAGGAAAAATTCAAAAGCTTCAAGGAAAAGGAAAAGTGCAATGGTAGATTGGCAAGCATGACTTGATGAGATATAAAGATGGCTTCAAGATGAAGAACTCATAGAGATGGCTTGGAGGTGAAGAAATAGCTGAAGGACTCATAATTGACCCAAACAAGAACAAGGTAACTCATGAAATCATCATTGACTAGGTCTAGTTTTCTTTTTATTTTTGAGTCGTATCGAGAACTTGTTTGAGATAAATTATTTAGTGTTCAAGCTCACAAAAGAGTTTTGTAGGAAGCTTTTAATAGAGATTTTTTGACTAAACTGGTTGCCCAGTTGAGTCAAGCTAAAAATCACATTTTTAGTATAAGGCAAAACCGAATGTTCGGTACAGAACTGGGTGTCCGATAGGTTTTTTGAGTCCAGCTAAACCAGATGGTTGGTACAGAACCAAACATTTGGCAAGGTTTCAAAGCTTACTCTGTAAACTAGAACTGAAAATCTGGTTCTCTAAAATAGATATCTGGTATGAGTTTTCTGCATAACTAATGGCTAGTTTTTTGATCATTGGAGAGAATCAAGACATGGGATCTCACACCTAATAGATAGATTCAACCCCAAACAAATAAATAGAGTTGAAGAGGCTTCTATTAACAACTTTTGCATCTTCTAATTTTTGTTAAAAGAAATCAAAGCCTTCTTCAACTCACTAGCCAATCTTGAGATCTAAACCTTCTAATCTCAAGCTAGCTCTCATTGCCCTTTCGTTAGGTCTTGAGGGAACTTTGTGTGAGAACAAGATTGTTCCAATTTTTATGAATTTTCACTTGTAATTCACTCCAAGGTTGTTCGGAGTGGTTGAGAGTTACTAACTCTGATTTGGAGTATACTTGCTGGTTGGAGCAAGGAGATTGTACGAAGTTGGCTTCATTGACGAAGTGACACTCTTAGTGGAAGAGTTAAAAGTCCTCAAGACTAAAGCAAGGGCAATAAAGTAGGAGTGGTTGGTCTCTAAACCATGTTAAATTTTAGTGTACTCTATCCCTTATTCTATCTTGTTTACATAATGCACATTTGATTATGGATTGCATTAATTTTAAATTTTATCCAAAACAAGTGGCATTGTTTTCATCTCCTAATTCACACCCCCTCTTAGGTGATTTATTTTCTTTCAATTCAATTTACCACATAAAAGTGGGCCTTTCGTTGCTGCATGGAAGTGGTATTGGTTGCCATATAAATATGAGCTTGATTGCTATATAAAATGGACTTAAGTTGCCATGTAAATACGACCTTGGTTATCACACAAAATGGATTTAATTTGAATAGTTTTCAGAGTCGCTACTTTGATTTTGCCACATTAGAGATAATATGTTTGACTTGCAATCCTCATAGAGGAAGAATTTGATTTTACCCTCTTGGATGTAATCCATTTCATTTTATGACTTTGGAGGTAATAAGCTTAATCTCACCATATTGGAGATGATGTACTTCTTTTCCCATTTTTGAATAGCATATTTGATTTCACCCCATATAAGTGGTCCACTTAAAGTCTTTGTCAAGGATTTCATGACTTTTGACTTGATCTATTGATTATAGAAGCAATAGGAAACATCATCTATGTTAGTTTCTTTTAAATGCCATGATGATACACATCTGTTAAATAATAGGGGAGAGACTTTACTTGACCCTGACATTTTGAGGTGAGGGAAGAACCCTATATTATCTTTTTGTATTTTTAAAGTCTTGGCTATATGCTCCCTTTGTGAGTATTTGACAAGAGTCTCTTGATCTTCTTGTCTGCAACCTCTAAATGGTGGGAAATGAAGATTTTACTTAGTATTAACCAAATATATTGGTTGTTCACTTCAAATGCTTTAGCAACATACTTTCCTTAAGCATGAGAAGACTGAACTTTACCTTTACTATCTTATCTTATAGGAGGATAGATTTAATATTTGAATAAGCATTCAGAAGAGAGCTATTACATATACTCGTATGCTTTAGACATAAGCATTTCCCATTTTCATCCTTGCATAAGATAGTAAAGGCATATGGTGCTTGTTTTTGAAAGAAATACCCCATTTTGATCAAAAGGAGTTCCATCTTTTCCCTTTTAGAAAGTTAGAGCCTTGTATCCACAAGGGAGAGAGACTGTTACTTGACAACAGTTGGGAAAGAGATCCCAACCTATGTTGGAGTGGTCATAGAATCAAAGGGCCTGGGGAGAGATATGCCCCCCAGTTTTGATCATTTTTAGGTAGTGGTTGATGATTTGACCAGTTAATCCAAGAGATTTGACTTTGATTACTTAAATCTATCTTGAGGGAAACCTTGAAGCTTCTTCACATTGTCTTCCATACCACATCTTGGTAAAATGAGGATAAAGCAAAGACTTATTATTTTTATGAGGCTGGTCTTCTACAATACCATATTGACATGTTGGAGTAGAATACGCTACAACAATTAGCTAGATCAATGAGCAACTATCTTGAATGATGCTTGTTGAATTGCAGCACCTCATACAAATAGTTCATCTTTTAGAAGGCTAGGTTGGTGCATGAACTTCAAGAGAAGTAACCTTATAAAGTGATGTTCTTCTTTTACTTTGTTTATGATGTCAGAAGATATGAATAATGCAAAGCATATGTGTTTGTACTTTTTTTTGAAAGAAAAATTTTTCAGATATTTATTATTTCAAAAATATTTTAGTAGACAAGTAATATATCCTTTTTATCTTTGGTTAAGGCCTTGTACTTAGTTATGTCTATTGAAATTAAGGATGTTATTGGTCTCAAAAAGGTGGTAGGTTACCAATTGACCTCCCCTTATACCTTTTTTCTAGTGCAATAGTTCCTTTAGGAACCTATTTTTCTGGTGACTTCATTACTTTCACTACATTCCTATTAGCTATTTGCTTCTTTGACTTTTGGCTTTGATCTTAGATGCCTCTTAACCTCAATTTTCAAGGTTTACACATCCACATAAGTCAATCAGTACTTACTCTTTGGGTGGTCTTTCTTGTTCGATAATACACCGAGATGAGATTGGGTTAGTACTCCTAATTCTTGCAGGCAATCCAAATTTCTCCTCCTTTTTTTTAGTAATCTCATTTTAATTTTTAGCATCCAAGTTTTGTGGGCTCATAGATGCCAACCGATTCTTTCATTTTGAGTCTATCTCCCTTTGTTAACTATTCTTCTATTTTTTTCTTTTTTCTAAAGAGGAGGGGGGGGGGGGGGGGATGTTTTGCTTATAGGAGGAGATTCCTGAAAGGTTATCTTTTTATATTAGTATTTTTTTAAAGAAACTTCCCTAATAGGATTTTATATAATTGTAGATTAGTCACCATATTTCTAGATTTGCGTTCCAAAAGTTAACTTAGGATGTCAATGGGCAAAGAAGGTGCCGGGATTCCAACTCCACTACATTTCATCATCAACCAACCTTGTCTTTCAAATATTACCCATTTATTTTTTGGAGACCTTATCTTTAAGAAGAAGGTGGCTCACCTAAATAGTAAAAAATTTTATATTTTTAGTGGATTTTTTATTTTATATTTTGCCTTGGGAAGTATGGAATGCATACTTTACTAGTCAATTTTGATGTGACTAGACATCCCATCATAGGCTAGATATAACCTTTTTTATGTTTTTGAAGCTCATGCAACCATTGAACTCTTCCATGTTGCTGACTTGGCACGAGTATCCTTATTTTCAGATTTAGTTACTCATCCATTAATCAATCTGGCATTAAAAGATGGCCTTGCCTCTTTTTTAGATGAAGAAGGTTGAATGTGTGTTCTTCCATTATTCTCCTTTAGCTCTTATAGTGTTGTAGGTAAGGATTATAAAATCCTACTTTAGGTTCGATCTAGCATCCTTAAGTCGATCGAAAACCCCACTGGTCCTTCCTTTGGTAAGTTGAAGGTGATCAAAAACTTACTTTTGCCTATTTCTTGGCCTTTAATAGACTAATGCCCTAGTTTATATCAATGAAGCCTTTATTTTATCATCAAGTTTCGACATAATAAAATTTGGCCTTTGTTGTTGGGGTGAACTCAGCCTTTGCCTCCTTATTGGACTTGGCCTTTTGCCCCCCTAGATGGACTAGGTCTTTTTTCCCCTGAGTGGACTTGACCTTTGAGGAAAGGGGCTGATTCATACTAGATAAGAGGAGCCATGATTGGGAGCAATGATGTTGTTAGTGAAAGCAGAAGCAATGCTAGGAGAAATGATGCTGATAGTGAAATCAAAAGCATCATGCATGAATTAGATGGAGTTAGACATAGCTTGATGGCTAATATGGACTCTAGTTGGCCCCATGATGATTTTTATTTTACTATTGAGGTTAGGCATAATAGCATTTTGCCTTAGCCCCTTGAATGCGTTTGGCCCTTGCTCTCTGGATAGGAGGTCTTTACCCCTTGAATGGGAGCTGCCCCCTGGATAGCACTTCTTTGCCTCATGAATGTGAGTTGCTCTCTAGATGGGAGTTGAAGAGTTGATACATGCTTATGTGGACTCCGATCGCCCCTACAATAACATGTTTCTTAACGAAGCATACTGCAGACTCTTCACTGAGGATGATAGTATAGATTGGGCCAGAGTATCACTTGATGATGCCATTTTCCTTTCTCCAAATAAATTATTAGCTTTCAACTTTTTTCTTTTTATATATGCCCATTTTAAATAGGTTTCTCTAATTGGAGGAGAAGTCAAGTCCCACTAGATGTGCCAGATTTGGAGAGCCAAAATTGACCACCCAAGATAGTGAAAATCCTAAGGAGTAATCTCAAAACAACAAATCAAAAGTATGGTGGTTTGAATGCATAATCAAAGATTATGAAAACATGACTTCCAACAGGTACAAACCCCTATTGTTAATTACCCTAATAATTATTAGGAATCTCCAAAAGTAAGAAACCTAGCTAATAAAATAGAAATACAAAAGAAAAGAAGAAAGAATAATTTGATTGATATGAAACAAGGTACATAGCTTAAGCAAGGGCATACCCTCACTATACATTTTAACGGATTTGAATGCATAAATGATATGAAATAAGGAAGGGAATGGGAAGAACTCAATGTTTATTATTGCCCTGCTCATATGTGCTAGACTATGCAGAGGCTAGCTCAAGTAGGTGCTCATTTGATCATTAGCGAATATTGACCATTTACTTTATTGGTGTCATTCAACAAGACATGGAAGATGAGGAGAAGAGTTTGAAGTGTTTCTAATAACTTTGAGCTTCAAAGATAACTTCATTAGATGGCATTGCCGGTAGCTTATCAGGATTAGCCTGAAGTATTTCCAATAGCTTTGAGCTTTTGGTGATAACTTTACAATTAGAAGAGTTTTTGATAGCAATAAGGCGTTGGTGATAACTTTATGGTTTTAAGTATTTTCATTAGCCAATAAGGTATAAGTGATAATTTTATTTGAACAAGGCGTCTAGCTGATTGATTAAGCAAGTTCAAGACTACCTTAGTTCAGTTTGATTTGATAATCAACGGCCTCCTAGGCATGTTAGCAATTAAATTTGGAGCATAGCCAATGCTTTTGGGTTGGCTTAGCTTGAAAGGTGCATCATCAATGACTTCTAGGGTTGACTAGCTTTGAAGTGTGGCCAATGTCTTTGAGAATCTTGGCGATTAAGTTCTTTGATTTGGGCATCACCAACATATGGGGTTGGATATAGCTTTGAAGTGCAACCAATAGCTTTGAATGTGTTGGCGATTAACTTCTTGGATTTGGTAGCATCACCAATGTACGGGTTTGGTATAGCTTTGAAGTATGGCCGATAACTTTGAGCATATTATCGGTTAACTTTTTTTGGATAAGTCATTGTGGCTAATTGACTAAGCGAGTTCAAGCCTACCTTAATTTGGTTTGATTTGAAGCATTGCCAATGCCTTTGAGTTGGCTTAGTTTAGAATATGCATCATCAATGGCTTTTGGGGTTGACTAGCTTTAAAGTGTAATCAATAGCTATGAGCTTGTTGTTCGTTGACTTTGTTTGAGGAAGGCGTTATGGCTAACTAACTAAGCAAGTTCAAGCCTACTTAATTTGCTTTGATTTGATAATTGATGACCTCTTAGGTGTATTGTCAATTAAATTTGGAGTATTGTCACTGCTTTTAGGTTGGCTTAGCTTTACAGTGTGGCAGATGGCTTCAACCATATTGTTAGCTGACTTCAATTGAACAAGGTGTTGTGGCTAACTGACTAAGCAAGTTCAAGCTTACTTTAATTCAGTTCAATTTTACTCAAACTCAATTTGGCTTAAGCTTTACTTGATTCAATTTGATGTTCATAACTTGATCTTGATTTGAATTTGACTTGATGTAGTTCATTTGATTCAGTCAATGTTTAGAATTTGATCGAATTGTGATCCACTAACCCCTTTCTAAAGGATAATGATATGTTCCAGTTTTCTCTTCCCAGAACCTTCGATGATTGAGTTTGCATTGATACTTTATAGCATAACTAGGGGAACCATGTGAAATATCCATTTCCAAAATCACTTTTGGCATTGATGGTGAATGTTCAATTTGCAATAATGAATTTAAATCATCAAGCTTGGCATTTATTTTCAGAAGAACATTTGTCAAATACTGATAATTGATTCTAGTGGGAGCAACCTTGATTTTGATCTAAGTATGATTTAATTCAGTTTAATATTCAAAACTCAATTTTGACTGGAGTTTGATTTATTTGATTCAAGTCAGGTTTGATCTTGTATTGGAACCTTATAGGGTCTTAGTTAGTATCAAGTTCAAGTTAATTTAGGTTCAACTTAGTTTCAGTTCAGGATTAGCCTGGTTATGGTTTGACATTGAGTTTGATTTAACCTAATTAGCTTTCAGTTTGAACTTGATTTAATCCAATTAGAATTTGATTCAAACTTTGTTTTACCAAAATAGGATTTGATCTAAACTTGACTTGATTTCAAATTGACTCGATTTGAACCCAATAAGGGTTGGGTATAGGAGATTTGATTTGTATTAACTCAATTTAGATTTTGGGTCCAATTCAATTTAAGTTTTAGTTAATTATTTGATCAATTTAGGTCTATTTGGTAGTCCATTTGAGTCAACTTAATTTTCTCCATTGAGTTTAGTTTGATCCGAGATCTCTCTTTGAATATCATGATCACTTTGGGCAAGCTTGCTGGCTTGCCTTAGATGTGTGAATCCAAAAACTAGCTTGAGAAGCACAAACTCAAGGGCTACCCTAGAAGTGCGAGTCTAAAAACTGACTTGAAATGTGAGTTTGAAGATTGGGTTAAAGTGCAAGCTCAAGTCTAGGTTGGCCTAGAGTCAGTTGGCCTATAGTTTTGGCTAGCCTATACTTTTTTCAGGCATGATGGCTAGCCTATAATTTTATCAAGCCTGAAGGTTGGCCTAAGTCAAGTTGGTTCGAAGACTGGTATGGTATTTGGTGGGCCCAAAGGTAGGCCTAGTTTCGATGGGCCCAAAGGTTAACCCAATTTTGGCGAGCTCGAAAGCTGGCCTAGTTTCGATAGGACTGAAAGATAGCCTAGTTTCAGTGAACCCATAGGTTGGCCTAGTTTCGGTGAGCCCCAAGGATGGCCACATTTCAGCGGGCCTGAATCCCGGAGTTGGCAAGCCCTAAGGTGGGCCTGATTTTAGTGTGCTGAAGGTTAGACTGGTTTCAACTGGACTAAAGGCTAGCCTATGGTTGTGCTGGGTCCATAGGCCGGCCTATAATTGGTGGGCACAAAGGATAGCCTAGTTTTGTCTAACTTAAAGGTTGGCTTGGTTTCGACAAGCCTGAAGACTAGCTCAGTTTTGATAGGCCCAAAGGGTAGTTTGGTTTCAACTGACCCAAAGGCTAGCCCTTAGTTGTTGTGGACCCCAATGCTAGCCTAAAATTTTGACGAGCTCAATCGCAAGCCTAGTTTTAGTGGGCCTGAAAGTAGGCCCAATTTCAGTGGGTCCGAAGGCTAGCCCAATTTTGACAGACCCAAAGGTTGGCCTTGTCCAATGATATGTAGACATGCAAGGCTACGAGTGGCTATTATGGTGATAGAATCTGTCAATGCGCAAGGTAGGCCGTGAGTGGCTACGAGGATGAAGATGACAATCGTGCAAGTGTGGATACGATGGAGACGAGCGAGGCCATGGGTGGTCACAAGCATGGGACAAACTAGTTCCTCCTCTCTCAGAATCTTCTTTGATCCTCCTATGATGTCTCTTTTCCACACTTCCTTTTTTTTTTTACTTTTATTGTTTTTTACTATCTTAACTTCTCTCTTTCTCTTTTTCTTTAAATTGCCAATTTTCCTTTTTTTTTAGCTAGAAGTCTTTTTTTTTCTTTTTCTTCCTTCCTTTTTCTTCACCCACCTCCCGTGCCTCCTTTCCCCTTCTTCTCAACTTTCACAGTCCCTTGCACCTTCAACTTGGTGGCTAGATCTGGCCTTGATCTACAATGAACAATAATGGAGAGCTTCGACTGGTTTGACAATAGAGCGGGGTGTGTGAAGGAGGTATGTAGGAGGTACAACTAGCATGGGGTCCTCTTCATGGGCGTGCACCAGTATGGAGAGGGGGAGCAAACTGGGTGGGCACGATACTGGTAGTGGAGGTGAGCTCTAGACAGAGGGCACGTGGTGGGTTGTCGTGGCATTGGTGAAAAGGAGTCATGAGATAGGTCTGGAAAAGGAGTAGCACAGAGCAGGATCATGACGAGTCTGGTGGTGACTTACGGCAAGGTACAAGCCGAAGATTATACGAGTGCAGTTCGGTGTAGGCTGGACTACAAGCCAACATCATTTCGCAAGATGAATATGGAAGACTAGAGCTACAATAATGAAGAAGAACCTGCAGGAACAATGACAAGAGCAATGCAGGGAGGAGGAAGAGACAAAAAATAGGAAAAATAAGGTAAGAGATCACCTTCCTTTATTTCTCATTCCTTGGCTCTCCTATCTCCATACTATTATGTTGCTCATTCTTTTCTTTCAATTCATGGAACTCTCCTCTTTATCCCTATCTCCAGGATTTGATCTCTCCTCTCTTTTTTTTTTAGGACTTTTTGTGTTTTTATAGCCCACAAGTGAATTAGATTATCTCAACTTAAAATTTTGAATTATGGACATGGCTAATGATCTTTTGTTCAAAGTTTGAATATAGATAAATAGATGTGGATGAGATTTATTTTTGTTTTACTTTGGATGAGGATTTATTTAGATAAGGATTTATTTATATGAAAATTTGTTTGGATGAGAATTTATTTGGATAAGGATTTGTTTAGATAAGGATTTATTTGGATAAGGATTTATTTAAATAAGAATTTATTCGGATAAGAATTTATTTGAAAAAAAATTATTTGGATAAGAATTTTATTTGAATAAAAATTGGCTATGGATAATGATTTGTTGTTTAAATTAGCTATGGATGGATATGGATGTGACTTGATGAGTGTTTATTTGTTACAAATAACAATAATTTAAAAATTATACTTATCTTTGATATTGAATTTATAAGGGGACTATTTACAAATTTTTTCAAAAATTTGAACCAAATTATAATTCTATAAATTTTAGGGCTCATTTGGTAAAAAGAATTTTCTCGTAAAATCTTAAAACTTTCAAGATATTTTTTGAATAAAATTTAGACTCATTCACAAATAAAAATTTTGAGAGACTTATTCACAAAAAGTTAAAATTTTAGAGACCTATTTACAAAAAAAATTTAAAAGGGTTATCCGCAAACCCTGAATTTTGTGGGGACTTCTTTATAATTTTAGTGTTTTATTGTAATTTCCAAAAAATTGCAATCCTAGGAACTTATTTGTAAGAAAAATCCCACTAGGGACCTTATTGTAAGAATCCATTTGATCCAGGAGCCTATTTACAAAATACTTATATTTTTTATTTTAACCTAGATTTTAGATGAATTTTTGAGCCTATTTTGGTCCCCATATCTGGTCCACTCAATCCATTTTAGTTTGAGTTTGAATTTTTAAGAATTCAAGTCTGAATTGAGCTCAATTTTTGGTCAAATTTGGCGACATTTTAGATTTGATAGAGACCCATACTTGAGTCATAATTTAGTAGCATACAAGTTCAATTTTAATCATATTTTAATCAAATTTGATTGTGAAAGAAATTACCTCAAATACCATCATATTCCAATAAAATCTTTTGTCATAATTGAAACTTTATTAGGAAAATGACCATAGAGACATACAAGAATAGTTGAGACAATAAAGCAACGAGAAAGATGAAGCTCAAAAGAACATCATGAAATTAATAGAGATGATGATATGAATAAGACAAAAGCTCAATAAGTTTGAGCATTCTCAACAGTTACCTCAGGAAGATACAAAAGTAGCAAAAGACATGCCTCTCACAGATGAGATCCATGAAAATGCAAGCCCTTCACAAGCACCTCACTGCCAGCAAGGAATATCCAATCTCTGATCTCAGGTATTCCTGATAACATGAAGTTGTTGACATACATACAATAGTAAGTACAATGAATGATGGATACCCAACTAAGACAAGAAAGTAACATGGGTATAACAAATGATTTAGACAAGTCATTCCCTAATCATCATGATCGAGTGTATACCCCAGGGGCTATATAGCACCTAGCTTCAAACAATTTAATGGCATAGGTAACGTAGAATAATATATAGTTCACTTTGTCAGTCTATGTGGGAATTCAAGTAACAACCTTTCGTTGCCCTTCTGTCAATTTTTACCAAGCTTAACAGGGGTAGCATTCTAGTGGTATGCCAATCTATAATTAGAATCTATACAAACATGGTGACAAAATAAAGGAGGCTTTCTGGATCAGGTTTGGAGGGATTAGTGATAAGGTGACTATAGTGGATCTAGTCTCGACACTAAAGTGTGACAATGAATTAGTATTGAATTGCATCACATAGTGGAGAAATCTCAACATTAGGAGTGAGTAACCTATAAGCCAGTTTGAGACTATGAATTTAGTCCTCAACAATATAAGGAAGGATTAGATGCACCCTATTTAAGTACTTCCTTTATCTATTCCTTCCAAGACCTTGTCACATAGACCAAGAAGTTGGAAAGGATTGGCCCACTAGTCTTACCTAGTCTACAAAATTTTAAATTAGAAAAAGTTAAGGCAAGGCATAATATATGAGGCCAGCATTCACAGTAAGTAAGCAGAAGAAATCCACAAGCTCTACCACAAATGGAGATAATTCTCAGAAGTTACCAATCCTTAGAGGAGATGGGGAAATAGGATCATCCAACAATTTTCAACAGAAACTCAAGAAGGAAATACTTTTCTAAAAGAGATAGAGTGGGCAAAATTTTTCAAGAAGCTTTGAAGTTAGGCCTCCATTTGCCGAAATCCAAAAGGCTAAGCAAGGCTAACAAAATAGATCACCAAAACTATTATCCTTACTACAAAATTTTGGGCATACCATTGAAGGTTGCTTTGTGTTCAAAGATTGGGTCAAAAAACAATACCAAGCGGGTAAGCTAACTCTCTCAAAATCAACTTTATTTGACACACCCTCCAAATACATCAATCATATCACTATGTTTGAGACACATGAACTACTTGTTAGACTCTTTTTCAGGGGAGAAACATAGTGTACGCAGGAAGAAGAACCTATCTGGGAAATCTACATCTCTAAAAGGTTGAAAAAGCTAATAAAGAAGGTGGCTATAACCTTAAAAATCCTAGAATGGTGATAAGGGAAGCTAATCTTCTAGACCTACTCAAAACATCAAAAGGAAAAAGAACAAGAATGGGAAGAAGAATCTTGTTCAACCAGATAAATACACCATCAAGAAATCAATCATTCAAGAATACATCAATGCCTGGAAGAGTATGTCTAGGGAGAAAGAAGTTGGGTGACTCTCGAGGAGTTCCTTCGTGACCAATTTAGGGCATTACTTGAAAGCTCTGATGCTAAGAATGGAGAAGGCGAACCTCCAGTAGGAACATGCACTACTATTTTTTACTAGTGGGAGTTTACAACCAAACAATCGTTAGAGTTATCTCATTGTTTTAATGATGATGAAATTCAGAATGAAAGGCCGAAAAAAGGAAATAAATTTGTTGAGAATAACTAATGAAATGAAAACTCCACGAGCCTTCTTGAGGATTGTATCTTAGATGACTACATTAGAGAATGGTTCACCTACAAATGCGATTATAGTGTGATTAAACTCTAGATAGTTGCGATTATAGTGTGCTTAAACTCTAAAAGAGCTAGACATAACTAATATGAAGTTTGTTAGGGGACAAATGCAAGTACTACATGAATGCATGCAGGCTATGGGTGCCCACATGGAAAGTATGTCCAATACAACTACCATCCTCTGTTATGGGATTAAGAAAGTGGAAAAGATGCTAGCAAAAAGGCAAAGCCATATAAAAGACCCTATTGAGTGGCAAGGAATCACCTACTAGCCTCCTAAGGACCAGATTGATCATCCAAACTTCCCACCCCAAAAATGGATGAAGAAGCATAAGCACTCTCAAGGACAGCCATTTGAGTTTATTGCTTCTCATCACATGGTGACTTACACATCCGAGGAGCAGCTGCCATCAAGTAACTTAATAGCAAATGCTCAACCCTCTAGGTTTGGTGAACTCCCAATCATATGACTTTAGTTTTGGAAGAGGCCTACATGCCATTTTCGTGAGGGTGGTCTTTCTCATTTATTAACTGGGTTCAGTGTGCCAAGTCGGTGAGTGAGTTAAGGTAGGCGAATTGGTAATGGACAACTAGGACATATAATGCACTAATAGCAAGCAGAGGCCCTATTTAATACATTAAGTTAATATGTTCACAAGGTTCAAAAAGACTCGATGTCATAGGAACTTAGACCACCTCAGCCCAAACAAGCCATGGGCCACAGCTTAAGGAATCTATGTACTATTTGATCAACCTTTATGGTTAAAAATTTCCATAAATTGATTAGTGATGAGCTAGGCTGCTTCGTCAGCTCATCGCGCTTCATCTAGAGCTCTTTTCCATTTCTTGAGCTTGCCAATTTGCTTTTGTGTTTCATTCCTTGGGGTAGAGGTTGTAGAAGTGTTCCCTCTACTAAATTTAGAGGAGCTATACGTACATGACAAACTATAAATATGACTCCATACTTTGAGAGGCCCTACACCAGCAAGTACTAAAAAAGAAGCGGGCATTTTGGGAGAGGATTAAACATGCTTATGCCAGAGCTCATTCAGCTCCTACATCAAGCTAACTACAAAAGAAACATCCTAAATATAAAGTCCTAAAGAAAGTCATGCTAGTTGATAAAATAGAAGAATTTATCTAAAGAGTCTCTAAATTTCTCTGTACAAGAAAGCCCCATGTGACTAACTCCAATGTCAAGTGGGACAACGATTATCACCAATCACATCCTCCAAAGACAGACAAAAAACCACCAACAAAGGGCATGGATCTACTACCTCCTACCACATAATTAGCCTCAATAGTGATTATGAAGATGAGTCTTGCTGGTCTCAAAATGCTAGAGTCTGATTGAGAAATGCAAACAAAATGCAACTCAGAGGCAATAAAGTGTTACTCTTGACACAAGCTCTAATGCCTGGAAATAGGAACATCTCCAAGGATAAAGACAAAGAAAAGAAAATTCAAATGAATGAGGAGATCAAGCCTTCATAAGTAGAACTTGCACCCAAGAAGGTGAAATATAATATAATAGTGCATCTCAAGAAGATTCCAATCATGCTAAGTGTATTTTATGCCCTAATCATGTCACAAGAGCTTAGGGATGCGTTGGTACATATGTTACAAAACCCAAATGACCATCAAGCACACTTTGCCAAAGAAAAAATCAAGGAGTCTTTGTACACTCATTAGACTCCCATCATTCCTTCACAAATAATTACCTACTATCAAGAATGACAGACCATAATAGGTAATTATATGTTATAGGGTACAATAATGGGATCAAAATCAATCACCTCCTTATTGACCCAGGTTCCTCGGTCAATTTGATGGCTCTCCATACCCTAAGAGCTCTAACTCTAGACATTTTCCATCTATCTTCCAAAGTCATAACCATCCAAGGATTTAACTAGAGTAGTTAAAGAGTTTAGGAGCCATCGCCATACCTCTAAAGGTGGGTGAATTAATGACTTACATTAAGTTCTATGTGATTGACACTGATGTGTCATACAAAGCTCTATCGGGGAGGTTGTGGTTGCATGAAAATAAAGTGGTGCTATCAACCCTATATCAATGCCTCAATTACTTCAAGGATAGTGAAGAATATCAAATTAATAGAGATGTACATCATTTTGATATCCACGAAGTGCATTATGATGAAGAAGAAGATTATTGACCCAATCTTCACCCCTCCTCATCTAGGGAGTGACACCAACATAGACTCTTCAAACGAAGAACTCCATAATTCCATTTGGATGACTATTTCTCTATTAAAGATGACAATGGGGGTCATACAAAAAGCACTCTCCTTGTTACAAAATCCTAGAAGACCTACTTAAACAATTTTATGAACTAAGCATCAATGTCATGGAAGAATTAACAATCTTCTATATTAATCCATTACACAAGGGAGAAAAAGAGATAGTTCTACAAAGTGATCCCCTCTGTCTTGAGCAAATACAAAATCTTGAATGTTGAGGATCCAAAGGACAATGTAACTATCGACCAGTAGTCATACCTAAGTACTTTTCAGACCAGCTTCATCTAATAATTAAGAAATCCAACTGTGGACTTTGACAAATGAAGGAGAAAACCCACTTCTTCAAGAATTTATGGGATCCATCTCAAGGGCACACTCACATCCCCAGAGGAGGAAGCAAGAAGTCCAAAGGACTCATCACCCCAAGTTTACACACATGCCTCAAGATTGAAAACAAGAAAGAAGAGGTTGATGCAACTGGTTGACAATGGGTGGGTTATCCCTTGAATACATAGCTTTCCACTTTATTATCTGGCTTGCCAGCATGCCTTTAGTGGGAAAGAGAATGCTTTAATCAAAACCTATTTTGCTTGGTTGTTTGTACCTAATGCCAAGGCCTTTTTATGAAAGAAATTTGTTTGGTTTTATTCCATCATGACCATGGTCCCATTTGTTCGCTAAAGGTGGGCAGAAACCTGGATTCATGTTGGAGGAACTGCATCAAGAAAGTGGGATTTCATTCTAGCCTAGATTTGTCTTATATTAAGATATTTCTAACTTAGATGAAGAGCTTCTTCCATTATCTGACTTTCTTGAATTAGTATCAGTATCTTCTTCTACTATCAGCTTCAAAATACTATCTTTGCTCTCTATGGAGCTAGTTTTCCCATTTTTAGCAACTCCACTCAAGACACTATCTAATAATCTATCTTTTAGAACCCTTTAACCACTTTTGTCTGTGTTGTTATCAGTAGGGCTACTAATTAGGAATTCTAAGCGACATTGAAATAATGAGGTTGATCAGATGCCTTCAACACTTTGTGGCACATAAATCATTGAGCCAGCCATGACTCTCCAGACATCATAGGAGGGTTAAGTCCTCAATAAAGCTTCATCAAAACCTAAAGAATGGAGGCATGACATAGCCAAAGTACCTTCAAAACCAAGAGACAAATCTCTACCAAGTCCCACTTAATATTACAAATCACTTGGTGAAGAGATAATCCTCAAACCAAAAGAAGCTCCACAAGAATTTAAAGATGGGAGCAAGACAGTCAATTTGCTGATAGAAATCAACCTCAATTCAAAGGAAGATCCCAAGCCAACCTTCATCAGCACATAACTCTCAGAGGAAAGGCAAGCCCAACTCAAAGAAGTACTCCAAGAGTCCATTGACTACTTTGCATAAAGTTACAGGGAGATTCTTGGACTAGATCCTAAAATCATAGTTCACAAATTGGCTATCAATCCCGAATTTTCACCTATCAAACAAGCACCATGGAAGATGAAACTTGACTTAGAAAAAAAGGTGATAGAAAAAACAAAGAAACTAATCAAACTAGGCTTCATCAAGGAAGAAAAGTATCCAGATTCGGTAGCAAGCATTGTGCTGGTCAAGAAGAAGAGTGGCAAAATATGCATTTGTATGGACTACAAGGATTTGAACAAAGCATGCCCAAAAGATAACTTTCCATTACTAATAATGGAAATCATGATTGACAACATATCCAATTTTGGGATATTCTCCTTTATGGATGGCTTTTCAGGTTACAATCAAATCAAAATAGATCCCAATGATGATAAGGATATGACCTTTCAAACACCAATAGGCATTTACTACTACAAGGTGATGCCCTTTGGGCTCAAAAATGGAGGTGCCACTTATCAAAAAGCCATGACTTGAATCTTTGATGACCTCAAATGCTAGTTGGTTGAGTGTTATATAGATGACTTGATAGCCAAATCTAAGTGTAAGGACAATCACATCCAAGACCTAAGAGTGGTTTTCTACTGCCTTAGAAAATATAGCTTGAAGATGAGCCATATAATGTGTGCCTTTGGGGTGTTGTCTAGAAATTTCCTCAGCCTTATTATCAAACATCAAGCGATTGAAATCAATCCATCTAAGATCAATGCCTTCTTGGACAAGCCACCACTCAATAACTTGAAACAACTAAGGTTATTCTAAGGTCAACTTGCATATATAAGGATATTTATTTTAAACCTCTCTGGAAGATACAAGCCCTTCTCCAAATTAATGAAGAAGGATGCATAATTTATTTGGGATCAAGCATGCCAACAAGCCTTTGAAGAAATGAAGCAATATATCTTAAAGCCACTAGTCTTGGCAGCACCTATGCCTGATGGACACTTAATCCTCTACACAGCTACAATGGAAGAGTCCCCAAAGGCACTCCTTGCCCAAAATAATAAAGAAGGCAAAGAAAATGCACTCTACTACTTGAGTAGATACTAGTGGGGGCAGAGAGCAACTACACTCCCATTGAGAAGCATTGCCTAATACTCATATTTGCATCCAAAAAGCTCAAACATTATTTTCTTGCTCATTATGTCATCTTAATATCAAATGTTAACTCAATAAATAATTGATGACTAGGCTTGTACTCACTGAGAGGCTAGCAAAATGGGTCTTGATCCTCATGGAGTATGATATCAAATTCACCCCTCAAAAGGCAGCTAAAGGGCAGCCTTCGCCAATTTTCTCACAGCTCACCCAATGCCAGATAAATCTCTACTGAGTTGAGAACTCCTTGATAAAGAAATCCTCCTCGTCGAAGAAGGGGAACCCTACTGGAAGCTATACTTTGATGGAGCATCATCCATAAGACTAGGGATCAAACCAAAGCTTCTACAAATCAAAGTAGGCATTGGGCTCATATTTATCACCCCAAATGGGGACATTTTATGATATTCCTTCTCCCTCTCAAAACCATACACAAATAATGAAGCTGAATATGAAGTCCTAATTGTAGGATTAGAAATGGCCCTCAACATGGGAATATCGCGCCTACATATTTTTGGAGACTCGCAATTGGTCATCAGTCAAGTGGAAGGTGAATATAAAGTCCACAAATTTGAGCTATTGAAGTACTATGAAAAGGCTCAAGAACTCATAGAAAAAATGCCACATGTTCAAATAACTAAAGTTTTCTGATCCACTAATGAGCAAGCTAACTCCTTAGCCAAATTATCTAAAGCTTTGTCTAATTCTGACGAAGGAAAAATTTTGATCATAGTACATAGCCAACAAGTGATAAGCTCAGTCTTTAGCATCAAACACGAGAAGATTGAATTGAAAGTGATAAAGGAAGCAACATATTGGAAATACTATTTATTGACTACCTCAAGAATAGAGAACTTCTAGAAAATAAGTCAACACAGTTGTAACTTAGGAAGAGGGCAGCATGCTTTCTGCTTATCAATAACACTCTTTATAGGAGATCTTTTGATCAACTACTTCTATGCTATATTTCAAATAAAGAAGCTACAGAAGACATGTACGAAGTACACTTTGAGGTTTGTGGAGCCCATCAATCATGTCAAAAAATGATGATGAAAATCAAGCGTATGGGCTACTATTGGCCTACAATGGTGAGAGATTGTATTGAATATACAAGAAAATATCACCTATGCCAAATTCATGGTGACTTTATTCATCAACATCCAAATGTTCTACATCCAATTATATCCTCATGACCATTTGAGGTGTGGGGTATGGACATCATCGACCCAATTGAGTCATCATTCTTGAGAGGTCTCCGCTTCATACTTACAACAACCAATTATTTTTCTCGATAAGTAGAGGCAATCCACTAAAAGTGGCAAAAGTAAATATTATCATATATTTCTTTCAAGAAAACATCCTATATCGATTCAGTGTTCTCTGAAGAATCATATCTAAAAATAGACCATCCTTCAAAAGCTTCAAAGTAGGACAATTCATGTATCATCATAAAATAGATTAGAGATATTCATCTATCTACAATGCAAGGACAAATGGCCTTATTGAGGCATTCAACAAGACTCTCTCTAAAATACTAAAGAGAGTTGTGGCCAAAAACAAAAGAGACTAGTACCAAAAATTCTTGAAAGCATTGCAGGCCTATCGCACCATGTATTGAACTCCTACCCAATCAACACCATATGCATTGGCATTTAGAACTGAAGTAGTCTTGCCATTTGAGGTATAGGTTCCCTCCCTTAGGATCACCTTGCAATAGGAAATCACAAAAAAAGATAATGTTCATCTTTGCCTAGATGTGTTAGCCACCTTGGATGAAATAAAGCTTGTACCTCAAACAAAACTTAAAGATGTACCTAGCACAAATATCCAAGGCTTACAACAAAATAGCCCACTCAGGTCCTTCTAAAAGGGGGAAATGGTATTCATCCTAAAAAGACCTATAATCCCAAATTGAAGCAAGGAAGGCAAGTTCGAGCCCAATTAGGAAGGCCCTTATATCATCAAAAGGATAATTG
The DNA here is from genome assembly GCA_005019695.1 of Trichopus zeylanicus subsp. travancoricus. Lineage (NCBI taxonomy): Eukaryota > Viridiplantae > Streptophyta > Magnoliopsida > Dioscoreales > Dioscoreaceae > Trichopus > Trichopus zeylanicus. The sequence goes on along the minus strand of RXID01014619.1, from coordinate 296,354 downwards.
AAAAGGGCTCCTATTAAATGATTGATGACAAAGAGGAAAGGCCTATACTGCTAATCAATACCCAATTCCTAAAAAGTTATTATGCATGAGCCTCTAAGGGCAACAATAATAAAAAGTGTCTATATTTGTCTATGACAAAACATCCAACTTTTTTTGAAAGGAACACCTGATCAAACATGCACTCCATGTCTCTCAGGGCAAAATATGAACACACAGCCCCTTCCATTTTATGCGACACTCAAGTCCACTTCATGTGATAACCCAAGTCTGATGTACTGGGGGCTGGGGGTGTGGGGGTGTGGGGGGCTTGGGTGGTGGGGGTGAATTAGGTTTTGATAATAAATACCACTTTTCAATAAATCAAAACCAAGTAAAGCCATGCAAAATGAATCAAAGCTAAGCTCAATCAATCACAAGTGCAAAAAAGTAAATTGAGTAAAGAGATATTGCACTATAATATAATATGGCTTGAGACCAACCATTCCTACTCCACAACCCTTGCTCAATCTTGAGGACTTTAACTCTCCACTAGAGTATTGATTCGTTGGTAAAGCTAACCCCTTACAACTCTTCTTACACCAACTGACAAGATGAATTTCCAACCAGAGATTGAGTCTCTCAACCTCTTCAAATAATCTTGGAGTGTGTTACATGCAGAAAATTGGAAGTATATCTTACAAATTTAGCTCACACAAAGTTCTCTCGAGAAAGAGGTAAAGGACAATGCAAATTTCCTTTAGATTGGAAAGTTTAGAGCAATTTGAAAGCTAGAGAGCTAAAAGGCCTTTAATCTCTTTTTCAAAAACATTAGAAGTTGCAAAAACCATTTAGTGAAGCTCATTCATCTCTATTTATACCTTAAGGATCAAATCTAGCTATTTGGGGTGAGATCTTGTGGCTAGGCTCATTCCAATGGTTGAAAACATTATCATTGTTCATGTAGAAAATCTAAACTAGATGACCGCTTCACACAATTGGTTGATCAGTACTATTTTATCAAAATTGGCCCAACAACACAACTAGTCGTCAGGTTCCCATTCGACCATTTAGATCTGTCAAAACTAGAATCCCAATTGAGCATCTAGTCCTCAATCTAGTGTCTAATTTGACATACATCTGAAGTTTGAATCTTCAATTTGACCCAACCAGTCATTCGATTCAGAGACAGATGTCCGTTTAGTTGGAAAAGCTCTGTTAAGAGCTTCCTACAAAAATATATGTGACAAAAATCTCTAAATAATTTATCTTAAACAAAATTTTGACTTGATTGAAACTAAAAAGAAAAGTAAACCTAGTTGAAGCTAAGTTCTTGAGTTACCTTGGCTTTGTCCATGTCATCCTCAAATCTTCAAGTTATAGTAGACACCTTTCTATCCACCTTGAGTCATCTCTTGATCTCTTCAAGTCATGTTCACCAATCCACCATCATGCTTCATTTTCCTTGAAGCTTTTGAATGTTTCCTTGAGAACTTTAAATATTTTGGCTAAAACAAAACACACAACTCAAGTAGATATTAACATAATTTGCTTATTATCAAAACTAGGAGGGACAATAATTTTCCCTTTTTTGATGATGACAATCTCCCAATAAAAAGTCTTGAAATTTAAAGTGCAAGTAATAGCATACTAATCATGGATAGGCATGCATCGAGCAAAATGGCACATATACCACAATGATAAGCCATTTATCACAATAAGTTATATATCACTACCATAAGCACTATAGCAATAAAAGCACTATTAAAGCTACAAAAACACCATAGTCATAATCATAGTAATCATATAACATATAAAATAAAAATATAGCACTCTTCCCTTTTTAACATCAATAAAAAGGGGACAATACAGGATTGAAAGTGGACAATCCCCTGTATACCATGGGCATAACTTGTATGCGAGCTAAACCTACATCACAAGCAACAATAGTAACAAAATCAGATATGCAATAGTAAAATAATATGACCACAAACTATATACAAGCTCCCCCTTAATTGATGCACATACATAACCTAAGAAGTGGATATCCAAGAGATAAGAAAAAAAACACCACTAATTTCGATAAATGAAGCCACTAAAGTGTATCCACAGAGTCAAGTCAAAAAGTAGCATCCAAAACATAATTCATCATCCATCATCCAAAACACTAAACACCATCCAAACATGGACAAAAAATAACATCCCAAAACATCCAATGTTTGAAGCATCACTTAAAGCATAAATACAATAGAGAAAGTCTAAGGATCCTATCTAGGAGCCCTGCGATCGAGCAAGGTGAGTAGCATCTCAGTGACCTTGTCTCAAAAGCCATCAATAGAGGTTGGAAGGGTGGTCACCTTGTCAATCGTGCTCCATGCAAAGTACTCCACATGAGCTAGCCTCTCCAAGAAATCCAACCAAAACTTGGACATGTGTCATGTGAAGGGCCAGCTAGGGCATGTCCTTCTCTTTGGCCTCACTTAGTGGCATCAATCTCCTCCTCATCACCCTACTTATCATCACCTTCCTCATGAATCCAAGAACCATTGAGCAAGGAAAGGCCCATCCAAAAGAGAGTAAAGTGATAGAAGGTATTAGGGGGTGTGTAAGAGTGGGATAGAGAGCATCACATTTAGGGACAGGAGCACCAAAGTTTTGAAGAACCAAGGTGATGATGTTGGGGAAGCCAAGGGTGGCATGAGAATGTTGAATATAGTGGGCCATATGGTGGATAATGATGTATAGTAATCAAACCATACGCTCAATCAGAAGATAATAGATAAGATATAATTTAGTGAAGAACACTTCATCCTAACGTCCACCCTTTGGAAGAAGGGTGTAGGCTAGAATTTGATGGATCACATAGGCTTGAGATGGAAGGAGGTTAGACTAAAGCTTCTGCAGGACTTCACCCTAATTTCCCTCAATAACAATTTCAACAACTGACTGATATGAGGGAATCTAGTTAGACCATTTATAAGTAAGAATCAGTCTCTCCCCTGCTGCAGGTACATCAAGAATAGAGCCTGTGACTACAATGGTAAGTGTTATGTCCTTATCACCATAAGAGGCATCAAAAGTGTTATAATTTTCATCAAAGGTGGCATTGGCATAAACAATGCAAACATCATAAGCATAGCAAGTTTCAAGTTGAGTTATGAGGGATTTCTAGCTTTGAGCATCAAATAAGGGTTTAAGATTCAATGTGCAAAGATCATTAGTATCCACAGTACAAGGAACAACAATGTGAGAACTTGGAAACTTGGTTTGAAAGCAAGTAAAGGATTCAAGTGAAGCAAATTTAGGATGGAAAGAGTCATTAGGTGGTGAAGAAGAAGATCCTTGATCTTTACTCTTTTTGGAGATAAGACTTTTGAATCTACAAGCCATTGGAAGAGAAAACTCAATATTGAGATGAGGGAAGGAGAGATATCGAAGGAGGATGGGCCTAAATAGAGTGGGAGGCCTTGGATCACCTTGGAACCACCTTTGGAGCACTTGGGGGTTTGCCAAAGGAAGCTACACGTGAAGAAGATATGAAAATGACCCATGATTAGGGTTTTAAAGTTCAAAATTGGGTCAATTCTATGTGTATCAAATGTCCTTTTGATGAATCAAGCATCCAACTAGGATTCTAGTACTTCAAATTTTTCCTAAATTGGATGTCCATTTGTTAAACAGGTGTCTAACGGTGAATTTTGGCTAACCAAAAAATATAGAATTGGACATCCATTTATTAATCGGTCATTCAATTTAGACAAAACTATAGACCTCTGTAAAGTTCAAAAATAAAACTAAAGACCCAATTCCAAAAGCTCTCAATAAATCATGAAAGTTTTAAAACACCAATTCCATTCTAAATTAAATAAAACTACATCTCATCTAAAGGATTTGTGAAAATATCCATGAGTTGACTACTGATTTCAATGGAAATCAAAGAAATGTCCTTTTCCAAAACATGATCCCAAAGAAAATGATGGTGAAATCAATGAGTTTTGAATGAGAAGATAGTACTAGATTTTTAGACAAACTAATATCATTAGTATTCACAATAAATTGGTACAATTAGAAAAGCACAACCAAAATATTGAAGTGTTTGCCTCATCTATATGATTTGAGAGAAACAACACCCCATGGCTACATATTTGGTCTCAGTAGTAGAAATAGCCACTGGGTTTTTTTATTGGAACTTCATAAGACTAGAGACTTTTCAAGAAACTAGCATGTACCATTAGTACCCTTTATATCTACATGACATCTAGAAAAGTCCACATGACAAAAACTGATCAAATCAAAGCAATCACCTCATGGATACCACAATCCTAAGTCTAATGTGCCCTTAAGATATCTAAGTATGTGTTTCACAAAAACTAGATGGGATTTCCTAAGGGATACTTGAAATCTAGCATATAACCAAATGCTAAATATGTTATCAGGTCTACTTGTGATAAGATATAATAAACTACCAATCATACCTCTATAGCACTTGTCATCAACCATTTTACCATCTTCATCCTTGTCCAACTTGGTCAAAGGACCCATTGGAGTTCTTATTGCTTTGGCTTTATCCATGTTAAACTTCTTGAGTAGATCCTTGATGTACCTAACTTGGTTGATGAAAATCCTATTTTTTTAATTATTGTACTTGGAGTCCAAGGAATAAGTGCAATTATCCCATCATGCTCATCTCGATCTCCTCCTTCATAATTCTTGCAAACATCTCACATAGACTTTCATTAGATTACTGCTAATAAATTATTATGCATTTTCAAGAGAAATAATGTGGTGTATATGCAATCTCTTTTGAAATTATTTGAAATTAAGAAGGAACTTAGTCTCTCATACCAAGCTCTTGGAGATTGCTTAAGACCACATAGTGTCTTCTTCAATTTTAAAACATGGTTTAAAAAATTCAGATCTTCAAATTTAGGAGGTTGTTCAATATAAACTTCTTGGATAAAAGACCATTTAAGAAAGCACTTTTGCACTTTTGACATATATTTGAAATAGTTTGAAACCTTTATACCATGCAAAAGCAAGTAAAATTCAAATAGATTCCAAACAAGCAATGGTTGCAAAATCAATGCCTTTAATTTAGTTGAAACCCTTGGCCACTAATCTAGCCTTGTTTCTAATCATGATACCATTTTCATCTTGTTTGTTCCTATAGACCTATTTGGTATCAATAATTGGGTAGTCATTTGGTCTTTCAATAAGTTCCCAAACTTGATTCCATGCAAATTGATTTAGTTCCATAGAAAGAATCCAACGCTCATCATTTTGAGCTCTTCAAGGTTCTTGGGCTCAATATGAGAAAGAAATGTAATATGATCAAGATTATATGTAATAGCATGATGGTTTTTTCCTCTTAATTAATTTGATCTATTAGATTATTTTTCTTGAATCTTCACTCCTTGGATAATTCCTTGTCAAGCTCTTGCCCCTTTGGCTCATCATCTCCATCATCAATATTCTTCTCATTTCACCCTTTTCAACTCTCACCCTTCTTTCTCTTGGATATTTACAAATCATTTATCCACTTGGAGATTTTTGCATCATTATCAATGACCTTTTTCTCCAAACGAGAGTTAGATTCATCAAATTTGACATTGATAGAATCTTCAACAATCAAAAAGGACTTGTTGAAGACTCTAAATGCTCTAGAAGTAGAAGAATAGATGAGAAATATGCCATCAAATATTTTGGAATCAAATTTTGATAAATGATCTTTTGTATTCAAAATAAATTATTTGTATTCAAAAACATGAAAATATGCAATATTTTGGAATCAAATTTTGATAAATGATCTTCTGTATTCAAGAATTAGTTGAATAGAAACTCTATTCAAGATGTAGCAGGCTGTGTTAATAGACTCCACCCAAAAGTAATTAGATAGGGAGTACTCACTAAGCATGACCTTTGTCATCTCTTGAACATACCTATTCTCCCTCTCAACAACTCCATTTTATTGCGAAGTGTGAGGAGCCGAAATGTTGTGCTTAATACCATTTTCAATGCAAAACTCTTGAAATAGATTATTTTCAAATTCTCCTCTATGATCACTTCTAATTCTAGAAATCAAATAACCCTTTTTATTTTGAACACATTTTGCAAAACCAACAAATGCATCAAAAGCCTTACTCTTATTTGCAAGAAATAAAAGCATGTATATCTAAAAAAAGTCATGAATAATTAAAAAGGCATAGTTTTTACCTCTTAGACTTGTAGTCCCAATGGGTCCAAATAAGTCTTAGTGAAGAAGTTGAAGCAGCCTTGTTGGCACCACCTTCTTGGATTTGTGTAAGGACTTCATTTGCTTTCCCATTTGGCATGCATCATATATTTGGCATTTGATGAACTTGTCCTTGAGAAGTCATCTCACAAATTCCTTCTTGTTGATTTTGGCAATTGTATCCATACATGTATGTCTAAAGCATCTATGCCAAAGTCATTCATGATTTTTATGGGCTACAAAATACTTTCAATATTAAGGTCATCTTGATCAATATTGTTGCTATCATTAAGTCTAACTATTCAATGATTAGATTTAAACATGACATGAAAATCCTTATCACATAATTAACTACTAGATAGTAAATTTTGTTGAAGTTCCTCAACTAGGAGTACACCTTTAATAAGAGAGGAATCAATAGAAATGTCATCTTTAAAAATGATTTACCTTTATCATTATCTCCAAAGGTAACAAATCCTCTATTTTTGCTTACTAGCTCCTTAAACATGGATGGATTCCTTGTCATGTGTCTTAAACATTCACTATCAAGGAACCATTGCTCATTCTTCTTCTTTGAGTGAAGGCATAACTAATACAACAAAATTGGGTTGGTATACATTCTCAATTATGCATCCTCAAAGTTAGAAAAAATGAGTATGCAAAATGACATAAATACAAATAATCATGCACAAAATATGAGATTAAATTACTTGCCTCCACCATATTAGCTAGGGAATGACCATAAGATATAGCTAGTAAATGCTTATGGGTCATTCCTAGCTACTCTAACAATAATCATGCTAGAGAAGTTTTAGAAACTCAAACTAGCTTGGATTCCTTAGCTTTTGGGATTATCCCCTTAGGTACCAATATTTATTTAAGAGAAGGATTTCTTAATTGGACAATTAGTGTAGACATGTTCCCTTCTACAACAATAAGTGCAAGTCAAGTCAATTGAGAATGAGTTGCTTTCCAAGCCTTTACAAAAGTAGTTTTAGAACCTTTGAACTTAGAAGTTGAAATAAAGCCTAAATTGGATTTATTCAAAACATTCCTTTGGCTTTTGAGAATAATATTTAGGGTAGTATTTCTGTGAAAGAAATTTTGTAAAGCTTTTCTCAGATGACTATACTCATTTCTAAGCATGTTAATATCAGTTTGGCATTCACATGTAGTTTTAGAAGACTTTAAAATATCATATTCTACTTGGAGTGCATTAATATCCTCTTTGCAATTGTAGGTGCTTTTGAAAGATTTCAAAGCATCAAAATCATTCTCAAGTGAAGATACTTTCTTTCTCAATAAAGCATGCTTGAGACTCAAATCTTCATGGCTTGAAAATAATTCTTCAAAAGCTTCTTGTAAATCCTCAAAGGATAAGTCACATACCTCATCCTCATTTTCCATAAGACATAAGTTCACAATCTCATCACCAGATGAGGCATCCTCACTCTTCACTTCAAAGTGATCCCATGTTGCCGCCATTGCCTTCTTCTTCTTGGCCTTGAATTTTTTGGATTGGTTGTTGAGATGGCAAGTGGCTTTCATGTGGCCTGGCTTCTTACACTTGAAGCATGTTGATATGTCTTCTTCTTCTTCTTCCATGATTAGATTGCTCCTCTCACCCTTTCTTGGCTTTCTTCGCATGTGAATCTTCTTGATAATTTTTTTAAACTTTCTTGTGAAAAGCACCAAACATTCATTGCTCTCATCCTCATCTTCTCCGCTTGATTCCTTGGCTTTGAAGGCAATGTTCCTTTTCTTCTTATCTTTATTGTTCTCTTGGATTTGGTCCTTTATTGTCATCTCATAAGTGATTATAGATCCTAGGAGCTCCTCCAAAGGTAGTTTATTGAGATCTTTAGCGTCTTGTATTGCCATCACTTTGGGATCCCAAGTTCTAGGCAAACATCTAAAAATCTTCCTCACCATCTCATCGTTAGTATAAGCTTTACCATGAGATTTAAGAGTATTCATAATATTGATAAAACAAGTAAACATTTTGGTGAAAGACTAATTTGGCTTTATCTAAAAGAGCTCATATTGGTTAACCAAAATGTTCGCTTTAGGTTTCCTCACTTGTCTTGTACCCTTATGGTTAAACCTTAAGATAATGCCATATGTTGTGAGCTATCTCACAAATATAACATAGTTAAATTCATATGGATCAAGAGCATAATACAAAATGTTTATTGCTTTTGCATCTAAAGAATCATTTTTCTTGTCAACCTCATTTCACTTGTTCTTGGGTTTGGAAATCTTTACCCCATCAATTATTTTGATGGGTGGAGTGTACCCTTCCTCTACCAACCATCACAAATTATAACCAATAGCTTTTTTGAAGATCCAAAATTGGGCTCTCCAATAATTGAAATGAGTGCCATTGAATTGTTGTGGATGAGTTGTGGATTGCCCCTCTTAAAGTGCTGGTGAAGCACCAAAATTTTCCATAAATATGGATCAAAAAACTCTATGTGGTTAAACCAAAAAAAGATAACCTAGCTATGATACCAATTGAAAGCACAAAATCCCTTAAGTGTGGGGTGAATTAGGATTTGAGAACAAACACTACTTTTTTAATAAATCAAAACTAAGTTAACCTTGAAGCTGATCTCAATCAATCACTAGTATAAATAAGTAAATTAAGCAATGAGAGAGTGCACTATGATATAACATATTTGGGAGACTAACTGCTCTTATTCCATGGCCCTTGACTCTATCTTGAGGACTTCAACTCTCCACCAGAGTATCGCTTCATCAATGAATCCAACCCCTTACAACTCTTCTTGCATCAATCAACAAGATGAACTCCCAACTAGAGCTTGAGTTCTCAACCACTATAAATAATCTTAGGGTGGATTACAAGTGGAAAAATGGAAGTAGATTTTACAATTTTAGCTCACACAAAGTTCTCTCAAAAAAGAGGTAAAGCGCAATGAAAATTTTCTTGAGATTGGAAAGTTTAGAGTAATTTGAAGGCTAGAGAGCTAAAAGGGCTTTAATCTCTTTTTCAAAAAGATTAGAAGTTGCAAAAATCATTTAGTGAAGCCCCTTCATCTCTATTTATACCTTTGGGGTCAAATCTAGCCATTGGGGGTGAGATCCCGTGGCTAGGTTTGCTCCAACGATCAAAAAATTTGTCAATGTTCATGTAGAAAACCCAAATCAAATGACTACTTTAGACAACCAATTGACCAATTTTGTTCTATTAGAACTAGCCCAATAGCCTAGTTGGTTGTCTAGTTCCCAACTAGGAATCTAGTTCTATCAAAATTGAAATCCTTGTTGGGAATCCAGTTCCCAATCGAGCATCTGATTCTACATAAGTCAAAAGTTTAAATATCAATTTGATCCAATTGATCATCTGGTTCAGAGGCAAATGTCTAGTTCAGTCAAAAAAACTCTATTAAGAGCTTTTTGTAGAATTCTACATAAGAAAGAACTCTAAATAATTTATCTCAAATGAATTTTTGATTCGACTTAAAAATAAAAGAAACTAAATCTAGTCAAAGTTGAGATTTTGAGTTGCCTTGATTTTGTTCATGTCATCCTCAAATATTTAAGTTGTAGTAGAAACCTTTCTAGCCACCTTGAGTCACCTCTTGATCTCTTCAAGTCATGTTCATCGATCCACCATCGTGCTTCCTTTTCCTTGAAGCTTTTGAACATTTCCTGGAGACCATTAACTATTTTGGCTAAAACACAACTCAAGTAGATATTAAATGTAGTTTATTTATTATCAAAAATAGGAGGGACAATATGATCCACATGGAAAATTAAGTTCACTAAACATGGCAAACTATGTCCACTCAACTTGGCAATTCAAGCCCACTCAATATGGCAATCCAAATCCACTTTCAGTGGCAATTCAATTTAGTCCCATCTTTCGAAATTGGGATGTGAGGAACATGAAGATTGTCAATAAAATTAGACATAAAGCAAAAAAAATTCCATAAAGCTTTTTAAAACAATAATAGTGTTTCTAAATAAGGCAAACACAAGCAAGTAGGGGTCCTAAATAGATAGAACAATAATAATCTTAAGATACATAAATCCTAATGATGCCTCTTGATAACCATGACAACTTAGCAGTCACCTATTCGCACTCCTCCATCATCATCTAAGCAAGTAAGTGATATATCAGTAGAAGGCATCAAGATAAGAGGGAGATAGTGAAATATTACCTGATAATGGCAATGGTGGATGAATACTCATAAATGCAAGTATCCCTCAGCTGAAGCATGACCCAGGAACCATATCTACAACAAAAGCAAAATTAGCATGCATGCAATGCAAAACTTGATAAAATCCAAATGTCTCTCACAATCAAAATCTGAAATATCATCTAGAGAGCCTCTAAAATCCTCATTTATTTGAAAAAAAAAATAGATTCTTAGCTAAAAAAAAGAAAAAGAAAAACAAACCTAGGACAAGAGAATTGTCAGTTCCTACGGGTACTCACATATGATGATTGGCCAGCCGATATCGAAAATGGAGAAGCCAATCAAGCAACTATACTTAAGTCCATATCAGAGGACTGGCGCATTGGTGTTGGTGAAGGAAGGGTCACCTCTGGTTATACATTTATGTTAACCATGGGAAACAAAGAAATCAAATATCAAGATGGTCTATGTGGTGATGTTAACCCCAATCCAACACTCCCACCCATGGGCAGACCCACATATGTCACTAAATGCCCTGGACCCTTAGAAGTAGGAGGATCACATATAGTTCAAGGTGCCTCTTGCTTCAAACTCAATATGGGATCTACATTACCTCGAAAATGGCCATTATCAATTCTACAAGGGGGAATGAGCCTCTCTCTAACTAGTCTAGGATGAGCACATTCATGAGCCGGAGCCTTCAACATCTCTTGATTCCTCTATCATTTCAACCCTATATTGCTTACCACCTGCCCTTCCCTATTGAGATCATTCCTAAATAAAAATTTTGGATCAATGTAAAAATATCCTCCCATACTATTAAACCATGTTATGGCATATAAATGAAGAATCTTGGCCTCCTGCTTGATGTCAAGGATATAATACTCTAAATTATCTTAGACACAAGTGAGGTGTAACCAGTAGTTAGCTAGTTGACCTAGACAAGATGGCAATGAAGAAGCTAGAACATTCTCTAGAAAGCCTTTATCATACCCAAATTGCCAACAAAACCGATGTGGATATAAGACTCAGTGACTAAATGTTCCAATGAGTGAAGCAAAAGCACCCTATATCTTAAAAAATGATATACTCATAAAATATTGGAGATAAAGGAAGATAAGTCACATGTGCAAGCATGTTAGAGTCAGAAAGACTAAAAGGTAAAACTCACTGCTCAAAATTTCGAGAATCTTGCATATGCATCGTAGCCTCTCTAGAAGAGTAAGGGGGAAGCAACCATGTTCATAATCTAAATCATCTCAAGAATAGGAACCGAACATGATTGACATAGATTCTTGATTTCATCACTAGGCTCCAACTCAATATATGTCCTCTAAAAGCAGGCATAAATCCAAGCATAAAGAAAATAGATTAAGAACCAAGTAGAAGAATCACCTAGTTATGTGGGGTTATCCACCATTACTCTAAGACCAGCATATATTGTGCTTAGAACCACAAGAGCTAGAGCAACTCTTTGTCTATGCACCATCTTACAAGCTATCACAAATGTCTCTAGGAGAATATACTACCAGCTTTGTGGCAGAACAAAGTGGCAAAACCATAAACTGATGAAGGCAACAAAATAAGTTTTAGGGATAAATTCTAGAAGGATGTCTCCTGTATCATGCATAATCCAATCAAATTTAGTTGGCTCATATATCATATTTCTCTCATAGAAGAGTTCAATCCAAAAGTTAATGTACACCTATTTTTTTATTATTCAAAAAGTGTGCCACCATCCATTCATAAATCCTAAGTAGATCATGCAAAGTGTAACTGCAATCAAGGCTATGTGGTAGACAATGGGGATATATTTATTATAAAAGCTCCCAAGGATGTAAATCCCATCTAACCATCTTATATCCCACAAAGAGATGCCAACCTCACCATACAAAGTATGGAAAGTGTTTGTAGTGTGATTCCACACTTCGATCATGCTATATGAAGTTTTCAAGTCTCTTACATACTATCCTTGGATGCTATGACTCCTCCTAAGATGTCAAGGCCCACAAGTTGGACTAAAAATTGAGATACCATATCATCAACCCACTCTGAGTAATTTGGTAAAATTGGTACTACCTGGGTTAGTGGGAAGGGCCATCCCTAAGCAGGTGAATAGTTGTTTAAGATGCAAAACCCTAGAGTTTTGAAGACTCTTATTGCCTAAAGTGTCAACTGGTTCGAGCCTAAAATATTTCCCATCCCATTGCCACATGGTGCCCCTTCATTGGATAAGTAAGCAAAGTGTTGGTAGTTGTGAAATCGCACTCATTTTTTATGCTCCTAAGATGGTACACAATGACTGGTTCAGTATCAATCCCCCAAAACAAAAAGAAATTATTATAAATCCAAACTACCTTTTTTCCCAGTTTGAATTCTCTCTACCACAAAAGGCTCTATGATGCCTTCAAAGAAAAAACAAACAAGAGAAAAAAGACAAAAAAGTTATTACAAGGTGGTGAGAAGAGAAGTAAGGAACCTCACATGTCAGATACTTGCAAAAGTAGTGAAAAGAAGTCAAGTACTCACTATTGTTCATATCCACTCTTCTCATCAAGAAAACTCATGAAGTGGATGTGAAAGGGGCACTTTGTTTAACTTATTTTTTCAACCCAGACTTCAACTTTGAGTTTGACAAGCATTAAGGTTTGACTTTGAGCCCAATTCAGGGTGAGTGGGGTCCAATTTTAAGTAAAAAGGTTGGAAAATTGGGCCCAAATTAAACTATGTTCAGACAATTGAACCTAAGAGGTTCAAGTGGCTAAACCTCATAGGTTGGGCATGTCTCTGCCCAACTAGATGACTGGTTCCTCAGTAGGATGTCCACTTTGGGTGCAATCTACAAAAAATAGAAATAGAATTTCTTTGAATCCTTCTAGAATTGATGAGATTTTCAAACAAGAAAGTTGTAATCTCACAATATACCTGTTGTTCCTCCTAATTTTGATAATAAACAAATGATATTTAATTTTACTTGAATTGTGTTTTTGCCAAAATACTTAAAGCTCTCAACAAATGTTTGAAACTTTAAGGAAAAGGAAGCATGATGGTGGATCAGCAAATGTGACTGGAAAAGATCAAGAGATGGCTCAAGGTAACTTGAAAGATGTTTACAACAACTTGACAATTCATGGATGACATGAATAAAGTCAACACAACTCAAGGTATTGGCTCCAAGTAGGTTTAGCTTTTATTTTAGTTTTAATCGACTCAAAACTTTGTTTGAGATAAATTATTTAGTGTTTAATGTCATGTAGAGTTCTAAAAAAAGCTCTTAATAGAGATTTTCTAACTAAACCAAACATCCACCTCTGAACTAAACAACCAGTTGGGTCAAATTGAAGATTCAAACTTTAGTCCTATGTAGAACTAGATAACATATTGATAACCAGATGTTCAGCTAGTGATTTAGGTTTTGTTTATTTGACAAGAACCGGATGCCTAGTTGGGAACCAGATGCCCAATTGGGGTTCAAATTTTGACAAAATCAGACACCCAGTTGTAAACTAGATAACCTATTAGGCTGTGGGCCAGTTCTAATAAACTAAAATCAGATGATCAATTCCATGAAATAGACATCTGGTTCAGATTTTCTACTAACTAATGGCTAATGTTTTAATCGTTGGAGCAAATCAAACCATGGGATTTCACTCCCAATAACTCATTTTGAGCCCAAAGGTATAAATAGAGTGGAAGAGATCTCAATTAACAACATTTACATCTTCTATTATTTGAGAAAAGGGACAAAAGCTCTTTCTCCTCTCTAGCCTTTGTTGAGCTCTAAACTTTCTAATCTCTAGAAAATTTTCATCTCCCTTAAACTCTTTCTTAAGAGATCTTTGTGTGAGCTAAATTTGTATTATCTACTCTTCTTATTCCACTTGTAATCCACTCTAAGATTGTTTGGAGTGGTTAAGAGACTCGAACTCTGATTTGTAGTTCATCTTGCCAGTTGGTGCAAGAAGAGTTGAAGTACCAAAATTTGTAGTTCACCGAAGAAGCAATACTCTAGTGGAGAGTTGAAGTTCTCGAGATTGAGACAAGTGTTGTGGAGTAGGAATGGGTGGTCTCCGAACCATATTATATCACAGTGCACTCTTAACTTGCTCTATTTAATTACTTGTGATTTTTTGAGAATTAGCTTTGAATCATGATTGGTGGATTGAATTGGTTTTGATTTATCAAAAAAAAAAATTCTCGAAACCTAATCTCCCCTCGCTCCTAGGTGGTTTTTGTGCTTTCAATTGGTATTAGAGCTTGGTGCTCTTGTTTTTGGTTTAACCACCTAGAGTTTCTTTTATCCATAATTATGAAAAATTTTGGTACTTCACCATCCCTTCAAGAAGCACAATCTACAACTCATCTATTGCTATTTGATGGCACTCATTTTAATTATTAGAGAGCCCAAATTCAGATCTTTAGAAAAGCCATTAATTATAATCTATGGTGGTTGGTAGAGGAAGGGTATACTCCACCCACCAAAATAATTGATAGGATAAAGGTTCCCAAACCCAAAGATGAGTAGAATAAGGTTGATAAGAAAAATGATTCTTTGAATGTGAAAGTGATGGATATTTTGTATTATGCTCTTGATCTGTCGGAGTTTAACCATGCTAATATTTGTGAGATGGTTCATGACATATGGCATTATCTTGAGGTTATCCATTAGGGTACAAGACAAGTGAGAGAATCCAAAGTGAACATATTAGTTGACCAATATCAACTCTTTAAGACAAAGCCAAATGAGTATTTCATTGAAATGTTTACCCACTTTACTAATATTATCAATACTCTTAAATCTCTAATGACTACCTTTGGAGGAGCTCTAAGATCTATAATCACTCATGAGATGACAATGAAGGACTAGATCCAAGAGGACAATAAAGACAAGAAGAAGAAGAACATTACTTTGAAAGCCAAGGAATCAAGTGGAGAAGAAGAGGAAGAAAGTAATAAAGATTTGGTGCTTCTCACAAGGAAGTTCAAAAAATTTATCAAGAAGAAGCACATGCCTAGAAAGCCAAGAAAGGGTAAGAGAAGCAATCCAATCATGGAAGAAGAAAAATGCTTCAAGTGCAAGAAGCCAGGCCACATAAAAGCTAATTTCCCTCTAAACAACCAATCCAAGAAAGTCAAGGCCAAGAAGAAGAAGGCAATGGTGGCAACATGGGATCATTCTGAAGTAGAGAGTAAGGACGCCTCATGGCAAATGAGGATGAGGTATGTGGCTTATCATTTAAGGAATTACAAGAAGCTTTTGAAGAATTATTTCAAGGCATGAAGAATTGAGTCTCAAACATGCTTCATTGAGAAAGAAACTATCTTCACTTGAGAATGACTTTGATGCTTTGAAATCTTTCAAAACTACCTGCAATTGCAAAGAGGATATCAATGCACTCCAAGTAGAATATGATTTTTTAAAATCTTCTAAAACTATGTGTGAATGTCAAAATGATCTTGACATGCTTAGACGTGAGAATAGTCATTTGAGAAAAGCTTTACAAATTTTCTTTCATAGAAATATAACTTCAAACATGATTCTCAAAAGCCAAAGGAATGTTTTGAATAAATATGATTTAGGCTTTATTTCAACTTCTAAGTTCAAAGGTACTAAAACTACTTTTGTAAAGGCTTCGAATACAACTACAACTCATTCTCATTTGAATGGTACTTATTTTTGTAGAAGGGGATATTTCTCCAGTAGTTGTCCGATTAAGAGAAACACTTCTCATAAACAAATATGGGTACCTAAGGGGATAATCCCAAAAGCTACAGAATCTAAGCTAGTTTGGCTTCCTAAAACCTCACTAACATGATTAGTGTTAGAATAGATAGCGGGGACCCATGAACTTTTATTAGCTATATCTTATGATCATTCTCTAGATAATATGGTATAGATAAGTAAATTCATCTCATATTTCTTACATGATTATTTGCATTTATGTCTTTTCGCATAGTCTTTTTTTTCTAACCTTGAGGATCCATAATTGAGAATAGGTACCAACCCAATTTTCATGTGTTAGTTGTGCTTTCACTCCAAGAAGAAGAATGAGAAATGGCTCCTCAATAGTGGATGCTCAAGACATATGACAGAAAATCCATCCATGTTCAAGGAGTTGGTAAGCAAAGATATAAAATTTTTTTACCTTTGGAGATAATGGTAAAGGTAAAATCATTGGTAAAGGTGACATTTCTATCAGTTCCTCTCTTATTACAGTTGTACTCTTAGTTGAGTAACTTAAGCATAATTTGTTATTTATTAGTCAATTATGTGATAAGGGTTTTCATGTCTTTTTTAAATCTAATCATTGCATAGTTAAAAATAATGATAGGAACAATATTGCTTTGGTGGGCCATCATGATGGAAATATTAATATTATTGATCAAGATGATCTTAATGTTGAAAAGTGCTTTGTAGCCTATGAGCATTATGAATGGATTTGGCATATATGCTTTGGACACACATGCATGGATACAATTTCTAAAGTCAACCCAAAAGGCAAGTTCATCAAATATCAAATACGCGATGCGTGCCCAATGGGAAAGCAAGTGAAGTCCTCACACAAACCCAAGAAGGTGGTGTCAACTATAAGGCCACTTCAACTTCATACCTAGACTTGTTTGGACCTGTTGGGACTACAAATCTAGGAGGTAAAAACTATGCCTTTGTAATTATTGATGATTTTTCAAGATTTACATGGGTTCTATTTTTTGTAAATAAAAGTGATGCTTTTGATACATTTGTTGGTTTGCAAAATGTGTTCAAAATGAAAAGGGTCATTTGATTTCTGAAATTAGAAGTGATCATGGAGGAGAATTTGAAAATCATCCATTTGAATAGTCTTGCACTGAAAATGGCATTGAATATAGTTCTTCAACTCCTTGCACTCCATAATAAAATAGACTGTGCCACATCTTGCATAGAGTTTCTATCTGATCAATTCTTGACAAAACCCCATTTGAGTTGTGGAATGAAAAAAAAGGCAAACATTGCATATTTTCATATTTTCAAATGCAAATGTTTTATCTTGAGTACAAGAGATCATCTATCAAAGTTTGATTCCAAGACTTTTGAAGGCATACTTCTAGAGCATTTAGAGTCTTTAACAAGTCCTCTTTGATTGTTGAAGAGTCTATTAATGTTGAATTTGATTAATCTCACCCTTTCTTGGAGAGAATGTTGTTAGTGATGATGCAGAGATCTCCATGAGGATGGATGATTTCCAAATATCTGAGAGAAAGGAGGGTGAGACTAACAAAGAGTCAAATGAGAAGAATGTTGATGATGGAGATGATAAGTCAAAGGAGCAAAGGCATGACAAAGAGTTACCCAAGGAGTGGAGATTCAAGAAAAATCATCCAATAGATAAAATCGTAGGTAATGTTAATCAAGGGGTAAAAACTCATCATGCTAATGATGCAAAGGTTATGTGTTTATATATTTTTTTAAAAGAAAAATTTCTATAGCTTTATTATTTTAAAATATTTTAGTAGATAGGTGATATATCCTTCTATCTTTGATTAAGGCATCTTGCTTAGTTAGGCCTATTGAAGTTTGAGGATAATTTTGGTCTCAAAAAGTGGTAGGTCACCAATCGACCTCCCCTTATACCTTTTCCCTAGTATAATTTCTTTTAGGAATTTGTCCTTCTGGTGACATCTTTACTTTCACCATGTTCCTATTAGTTAATTACTTATTTGGCTTTGGCTTTGATCTCAGATGCCTCTTAACCTCATTTTCCAAGGTTTACACACCCATAGATGCCAATCAGTACTTACTCTTTGGATGGTCTTTCTTGGTTGATAATACACCAAGATGATGTTAGGTTAGTCTTTCAATCTCATTCTCCTTTTGAGAATCCAAGGTTTGTGGGCTTGCAAATGCCAACTGGTTCTTACTTTGATTTTGCCTCTCTTGGCTTGGTTTTCCATATGAGACTTGTCCATTTAGGACTTTATTTTTCATTCTTATTTTTTCCTTTTTTTGAGGAGAGCGATCTTTTACTTCTAAGAGGAGATTCCTGAGAGGTTATCTTTCGATCTTAGTACTTTTGTCTTTGAAGCAATTTTCTTAATAGGATTATAGTAACTTGTAAATTGGTCACTATATTTTCAATCTTGCATTCCTAAAGTTAACTTAGGATTCCAACTCCACCATGTTTCATCATTGACCATCTTTGACTTCATTACCCTTTCATTTTTGAAGACCTTGTTTCTAAGACAAGAGTTATTTTATCTAAATACTAAACCTTTTTGTTTAATTTTCTTAGTGAATTTTTTTTATGTTTTTCCTTGAGAAGTATGAAATGCATACTTGACTAGTTAATTTTGATGTGACTAGACATTCCATCATAAGCTAGATATTTTTTTATTTTTTGGTTTTGAAACTCATGTAACTATTTGACTCTTCCATGTTGTTGACTTGGCGTGAATATTCTTCTTTTTTGATTTAGTTGCTTGTCTATTAATTAGCTTGGTGTTAGAACCCCCTTTTTAGCTGAAGAAGGTTGAACACATGTTCTTCCATTGTTCCCCTTTAGCTCTTATAGTGTTGGGGTGAGAACTATAGAATGTAGCTTTAGGTTTGATTAGACATCTCGAAGTCAATCAAACACCCTACTGATCCTTCCCTAGGTAAGTCGTAGGCAGTTAAAAACTTACTTTTGCAAATTTATTAGCCTTTGATAGACTAATATCCTGTTTGTTCCAATGAATCCTTAGGTTCATCATCAAAATTCAGCACGATAAAATTTGACCTTTGCCACTATGGCAAACTTGATCTTTTCCCTCTTGGTGGATTTGGTATTTTGTCCCTCCTTGGTGGACTTGATCTTTTGTCTCTTAGTGGGCTTGGTCTTTTGCCCTCTACATGGACTTGATCTTTACCCACAGGGTGGGAGGCGAGGGGTTAATCCATACTAGATAAGTGGAGTAGTGACTGGATCAATCATAGCATGAATTAGAAGCACTATGCATGAATTAGATGGAGTTGGACATAGCCTGATGGCTGATATAGACTCTAGTTGCCTCCATGATGATTGTTATTTTTTATCAAGCCATAATGATATTTGGCCTTAACCTCTGTAAGTGGGTTTTCCCCTTGCTCCCTGGATGGGAGGTCATTACCCCTAGATAGGAGGTCTCTATCCTCTAGATGAGAGGTCTTGTACCATAAATGGACGTGGTCTTTACCCATTAGGTTGGAGATGAGGGGTTATTCTATACTTATATGGACTCTAGTTGCCCCCTGCAGTGATCGTTGGTTGACAAAATATATCATAAGCTTTTCATCAAGGATGATAGTGTGGATTGGGGTAGAAGGACCACTTAATGATGCCATTTTCCTTTCTCTTAATCAATCATCAGCTTTCAACTTTTCTTTTTTTGATATATGCCTATTTTAACTAGGTTTCTCTACTTAAAGGAGAAGTCAAGTCCCATCGGGTGTGTCAAAAATTATGGGATCAAAGTTGACCACCCAAGATAGCGAAGACACCAAGGAGCAATCCTGAATCACAAATCAAAATTTGTTTTAATTTAAAGTGCACTATTTGGTGTTGTAGGAATATGACTTCCAACAAATGCAAGCCCTTGTTGTTAATTACTTTGACAATTGTCAAGAATCTCCTAGAGCAAGAAACCTAGTTAAGAAAATAGAGACGCCAAAAAAGAAAAAAGTATTTGATTGATTTTAAGAAATAATACATTGCTTAAGTAAGGGTATACCCTCACTTTACAATGAATTTTGATATGAAATTATAGAAAATATAAAAGAAATGAAGAAAGGGAAAGAGAAAGAGTGAAGAAAAGCTTTGATATGTGTGCTACCCGCTCCCCCTACACTGGACCACATGACGTTTGACCCACATTGACTCGGTTTTAAGTAGGTATTGATGGTATCATTTGATGGGATGTGGAAGAAAATAGGAAGAAATTGTAGTGTTTCCAATAGCTTTGAGCATCAGCAATAACATTGTGATTTGAAGTGTCTTCATTAGCCAATAGGGCATTGGTGATAACTTCTTTGGTTTTTGAATTGTTTCCATAGCCGATAAGCCATAGGCAATAACTTCTTTAATTTTTTTAAAGTATTTCCATAGCCAATAAGGTGTAGGCAATAACTTCATTATTTTTTTTGAAGTATTTCCATAGCCAATAAGGCAAAGGCGATAACTTTATTTGGGTTAGAGGGTTTTCATTAGCCAATAAGGCTTTTGGCGATAACTCCATTGACCTTGAAATATTTCCATAGGCAATAAGGCATAGGTGATAACTTCTTTACCCTTGAAGTGTTTTCCTAGCCAAATAAGGCATAGCTGATAACTCCTTTGGCCTTTGAAGTGTTTCCATAGCTGACAAGACATAGCTGATAACTTCTTTCATTTTTTAAGTATTTCCATAGCTGACAAGGCATAGGCGATAACTTTTTTATTTTGGGTTGCATCATCAACAACTTATAAGGTTGGGTATAGCTTGAAGATGCATCATCAATAGCTTTTGGGGCTTGAAGAGCGCATCGCCAATTGCTTTTGGAGTTTGCTAGCTTGGAGAATTAATCGCCAACTACTTTTAGGGTTGGCTAGCTTGAAGAGGCCCATTGCCAATTCCTTTTGGGCTTGACTAGCTTGAAAGGTGTATTATCAACTACTTCTAGGGTTGACTAGCTTGAAGTGTAACCGACGACTTTAAGTGCATTACTGGTTAACTTTATTGATTTTGTAGCATCACCAATGGCTTATGGGGGTTGGGTATATCTTAAAAGTGTGGCCAACAGCTTGGAGCATGTTGGCGATTAACTTCTTTACCTTGGTAGTATCACCAATGGCTTACGAGGTTGGGTATAGCTTTGAAGTATGGCCAATAATTTTGATCATATTAGCTATTAACTTCTTTGGTTTAGTAGCATCATCAATGGCTTATGGAGTCAAATATAGCTTTCAAGTGTGGCTGATAGCATATTGGCGATTAACTTCTTTGATTTGATAGTGTCACCAACAACCAATGGAGTTGGATATAGCTTAGCAGATGCATCATCAATGGCTTTGGTAGTTAACTAGCTTCGAAGTGTGACCAATAGCTTTGAGCATTTTAGCAATTAACTTCTTTGATTTGGTAGTGTCACCAACAACTTATGGAGTTGGGTATAGCTTTGAAACATTGCTAAAGGCTTTTTGTAGCACACCGGCAAGATTTGGCTTGACCTTATTTAGTTCTATTTAAAATAATTTTGGTTTAGGTTAGGATGGTAACATCAGTCATTATTCATGGCCTTAGAGTATTGCTGAAGGTTTAGCAATGCAGTAGGACTCAATTTGACCCTATTTAGTTTTGTCTGGACTAATATAGTTTAGGTTCAAGTTTGATTTCATTTAGCTTGAGATGAGTTTGACCTTGTATTGGACCTTTATGGAGTTTAGTTTGCATCATAGACTTTGGTCCAAGTTCAAGTTAACTTAGCTCAACTTGGATTCAATTTAGGCTCAGCTTGGCTTGATTCTGGTTTGATCTTGAGTTTGTTCTTTTAGTTTGGACTTGATTTAACCCAATTAGAGTCTGATTTTAGCTTAGTTCAATCCAAATTAGATTTGATTTGAACTCAAATTAATTTTAAATTAATTTAAATTAACTCAATTTGGATTTTTTTTTAGTCCAACTTGATTCAGGTTTTAGTCCATTTCTTTGACCAATTTAAGTCCATTTGAACAAACTTGACCTTTGTCCATTTGTTATGATTGAGTTACTTCACATTAATCAATTTGATTTGAGGGCCGATGGCTATTTATGATGATTTTAGACAAACCTAAAGCCTAGCTTCAAATGTGTGCATCCAAAGGTTGGCTTAGTTCATAAGCTCAAAAGCTAGCTTAGTGCGAGTCAAAAGACTTGTTTAGGTGTAAGCCCAAGGCTAGCTGAGTGTGAGTTTGAAGTTGGCTATAGTGTGAGCCTGAAGGCTAGTTTGGATGCAACCTTAAAGACTGACTGAGTGTAAGCCTGAAGATTGGCTAAATACAAGCCTGAAGGCTAGCTTGGATGCAAGCCCGAAGGCTGACTAAGTGCGAAATTGAAGGCTAGCTGAGTGTGAGCCCAAAGGCTAACTAAAGTGCTATCTTGAAGGATAACTGGGTGCGAACCCAAAGACTGGCTAAGGTGCGAGCCCAAAGATTGACTTATGTCGATGGGGATCTACCATCTTTGAGAGGGCGTGGGTGGCCATGGGCAATATCAAGAGTCCACCATCTTCTTTGGTTGGATCCAAGAACCATTAAAAGTTTAATAGGAACCTGCAAAGGTTGTGGATCCAAAATTCATTAAGGATCCATGAACAAACCAATAAGGGTCCAACATAAAGTCAACCTTGACCCGAATTGAATAAAACTAGACTCAAGTCAAAATCGAGTTTTGAACATTAAAGTGAATCAAATCAAACCCAAATAAATGTCAAATCCTGAACATTGAACTGAATCTAATCAAAGTGAATCTAAATCAATTTTAGAAATCAAGTTCTAAACATTGAGCTGAATCTAAGCTGGATAAAATCAAATTCAAATCTGAAGCAAAATTAGTTTGAATAGAACTAAATAAGATTAAATTGAATCTCACTAGACATACTACCAAAAGCCTCTAGATAGTGCCACTTTAAACTCATCAAGTTATTGCTTATGTCTCATTGTCTATGGAAACACTTAGAACTCATGAAGTTACCACTAACGCATCATTGACTATACAAATACTTTAAACTCATGAAGTTATCACCTATGCCTCATTGGCTATAGATATATTTTAAACTCATGAAGTTATTACTTATGCCTCATAAGCTATGAAAATACTTCGAACTTAAGAAGTTATCACTTATGCCTTATTGGCTATTGAAACACTTCAAACTCATGAAGTTATCATTTTAGCCTCATTGGCTATGGAAAAACTTCAAACTCATGAAGTTATTGCTTATACCTTATTGGCTATAAAAACACTTCAAACTAATAAAGTTCTCACCTATGTCTCATCGGCTATGGAAATACTTCAAACTCATGAAGTTAAGCTTATGCTTTATTGGCTATGGAAATACTTTAAACAAATGAAGTTATCACCAATACTTTATTGGCTAACAGAAACACTTCAAAATCAAAGATGTTAACACCTACACCTCATTGGCTATGGAAATACTTCAAACTACATGAAGTTATCATTAATACCTTATTGGGTAATGAAAATACTTTGACTAAAAGAAGTTATCGCGCATCTCTCCCCCCCCACTCACTCCCATTGTTCTTTATTTATCCCATGTTCTTCCATAATTTCATATTGAAATTAGTTATAAAGTGAGGGTATACCCTTATCTAAGCCATATACCATTTCTTAAAAATCAATTAAGTGCTCTCTTATTTTCTTTTTTGTCTTTATTTTATTAGATAGATTTCTTATTTTAGGAGGTTTCTATTAATTATCAGGATAATTAATAATAGGAGTTACACCTATTGGAAGTCAATATTCTCATAACTTCTGATAGCATACTCAAATTAAATTATTTTGATTTATGTATCGAGGTTGCTCCCCGAGGTCTCCGCCACTCCCAAGTTGCTGAAACTAACCCCAAATTAGGCTCTAGATGAATGAAATAAAGATTAGTGTACCACACCACCATACACAATCCCTTGGGCGTACCTAAAGATGGTGACCATGGTGGGATATCCTTTGGTTTTAAAAGATTTGTGTTTACTTTCATTTGAAGATGTATATTTTTTTGGTTTCTAAGCGTCTCATGTTTTCTTCAGTGATTGTCACTCATTTTATTACTTTATCGAGTCAAAATTAATTGTGCAAAAAACTTAAGTTCAAAGCACTTTCAGCCAAATAGATTATGGGTGCTCTATATTCCAGTATCAAATTTATTCAGAGCCAGTATCTTAGACATACGGTCAGATATGTGGTGAATTACCATTTAGCTGACCTCTATAACTCCTAATTCAAAAGTGGATGAGTTGTGTCTCAATTTTTTTCAAAAAAGATAAGAGATTGTACCTCTCTAGATTTGACTAATGGGCTGTAGGACTAGTAATTTAAATGAACACCCCCCCTCAATCCTGTGTTGATTTAAAACCACACACAAATTTAAACCTGGTTATATGAGCAAGATGCTTACCGTAGGAGAGATCATTGTGGTCATAGGCAATACAGCCCATGGACTAGTTATACCTTACTTTTTGAGTTAGATAACATGTGAAATCGGTGATTAGGGACATCTTGGGATACAATCTTAGGACTAGGAGAGTGCTACACATCATGCGAAATATTAATAAACTGAGCACAAACCCTAAAATCAGATAAACTTATTTAACAATGATGTTTATTGATAATTCCAGCATGCATAATCTTAATTTTCTTGAACTTTTGAATTTTAGTTTTTCAAAAATAGGTTTTAAATAGTTTAGCAAATTTTTCCACTGAGAATCAACACTTAGCCAATAGCAAGCTTTCTGCATCCTCACCTAATCATGATTATGTGAATTCCATGCATACACAAACATCATTCAATAGGTAGCATTTACTAATAGATTTAATTGAGGATCTAATGTCATAACTTCTCACAAATTTGCTTCGGTAAACATTTATGTATGTTGCTACCTTGATAGTGACTGATATCTGATTCCTTGATGTTGTCATTTCCATTGGGCTTCAGGGTGCTAAAGTTTCCTCTTTATAATGGGATGAGAGACCCTAACTATCATATTATAGAATTTCTTTTTGATGAGAAAGCCTATAGGAGAAATGAATATTTGACAATCCATTTCTTACAAAAGTTACTAAGCCCAATCATACCAAACTAGTTTATTAGTCTCCTCCAAGAAAAGCTAATATCCCTCAAGACAATATTCACAGTGTTCGTACAACAATACATCCACCAAGTAGCACATACTTCAAATATCATTAAGTTGACATTTAAGAAGATACAAGCCAGAAAAACCTTCTTCAACTACTCCAACCAATGGAGGAAAAAAGCCATGCGACCCTTGATTCCTCTTATAGAGAAGCAACAAATTATACTTATTGAAATTACTCTTCCTATCTTTAAATTAGGTTTGTTATTGTTTGAGGTATTTTTGCCATGATCAAATTTGATTAAAATATATTTAAAATTAAGAATTATATGCCACTATATTATAGCTCAAATGCGAGTCTCAGTCAGACTTAAATCACATCGAAATTGGATCAAAAATTGAGCTCAATTTGGACTTAAATCATTAGAAAATTTAGGCTCGATTTAAACCTAATCCAAATGGGTTAATTGGGTTAGATTTTTGGACTAGAATTGGGCCCAAAATTCATCTAAAACTTGGGTCAAAATGACAAAATATAAGAATTTTATAAATAGACTCCTCAATTAAATAAATCTTTATGAATGTTTCTTTGGCCAGATTTTTCTTATATTTGGAATAAGAATTTTACAAAAAAATCTAATAAAATCTTAAAATTATAAATCAGTTCTACAAAATCCAATCCTTGCAAATAAACTCCTCTAAAATTATTTATTTGTGAATAAACCTCTATAATTTTAATTTTTTACAAATAAGTCCCTCAAAAAAATTAATTTGTGAATAAGTCCAAATTTTATTCAAAAGGACCTTGGAAGTTTTAAAACTTTATAAATAAGTTATTTTTACAAAAATCCTTTAAAATTCATAAAATTATAATTTAGTCTAATTTTTCAAAAAAAAATTTCAAATAACCCCTCTATAATTTCAATGTTTGGGATGAGTACGATTTTCAAGTTATCATCATCTACAACAAACAAATTTATACATATCTCTTCATGAGCTCATCCAAACTCTACATAAACCATATCCATATCTATTTATATTCACGTCCATCATTCAAAAAGTTAAATAGAGGAGGTCATTTACAGCCCAACTTTATCTCTTGAAGTCCTATATAAACCTGTTGATCTAATAAAAAAATCATTAGGGGATCAAAGATCAGAGATCAAAGAGAATAAAGAAAAAAAAATAACAAGAATAAGTAAGGTCGCAAAGCTTATCTTGTTTTGTTTTGCTACACTTCTTTGCTTCTTGTCCCTCCTCTCTCCTTGGTTTTATGCAGGAAAGCTGATCCCATCTTTGATGTCCCCTTGCTCCTCAACAATGACAATATTAGATTTATCAAGGACTGAACACTCAACTCCATCATGGCTTGCAAGCACTACCTCCACCATGTCTTCAACCTTACCCATCGAATCTATGCCCATTCAACAAGTTAGGCCTCCGCTTGTAACTTCTCTTGTTGGAAACTCCATGCTGCCACCTTCATGAGATCCTCGCCTCATCTCCTCTAAATCCCAACCAGCAACAACCACTTCACTACCCATGCCTCCCTCAGCCACTACTCTGATGCCCTTGTCATCACCCAAAAGACCATCGAGCTCAAGCTTAATTGGTTAAAAGGATACGACCACCTTAGCACTCTACACCTCCATCTTGCTTTGTTCGACAAAGCCGCAAATGTGTACAAGAAGGGGCTCAAGCTAGATCCATCCAACACAACCCTCATATCTGGCCTGACTAATGCCCGGGATGCAGTAGTGCATGTGCCTCTATTGGAGTCCTCACTACTCAGGAAGTTCTTCTTGGTGCCTAATTGGGCTAAGCATGCAGCCGATCCAACACCGAGGGGGTACCAAAGCTAGCTAAGGAGGCACTAGCATTAGAGCATTTGATGGCGTTGAACTAGAGTTGATGGAGTTCTCAAAAGAAGCTTGAGGAAGAAGATAAGGAGTATGAAAAAAATATTAAAAAAACTTGTTGAGCAGCAAAAAAAAATTTGACCAAAAAGAAAAGAAGGGGAAGAGTTTCAAGCTTGAAATAGAAGAAGAGGAAAAATAAAAAAATAAAAAAATATATATAAAGTTATTGTGTAAGAAAGAGAAACAATAAAAAAAAAGATTTGGCAAAAAGAAATAACAACAAAATAAGAACTTTCAACATCGTGGCCACCCACGGTCTTTGGCATGATAATGAAACTCCACCACGACCACCCATGGCCCCACTCAAAGACGGTGAACTCTTGACGTCATTATAGCCACCTATGGCCCCTCAAAGGCAGTGATGAAGATGGCCTACAAGGTCATTATTTTCTCATGCTTGTTATTGCTACTGCCCCTCTTCCTCAAGGCTTGCAGCCATTCATGGCCTCATTCATCGCCAAAAGATGTGTGTTCTCTATAGCCTAAGTTTAGATGACCAAACCTGAAAGAACCAAACATCTGAGCCCCACAATCAATTAACTTAGGGCCAGCTTGTTTCTCACTTGAAAGTCAAGATGGTTGAGGGTCAGCCTACAGTCTCACTTAACAACTAATCAACTTAGGATCAACCTACGATCTTGCCCAAAAGTCAATATAATTTAGGGCCAGCATGTGGTTTTGACTGAAAACCAATCAACTTAGGACTAGCTTGCTACCTCACCAAAAAGTTAAAAAGGTTTAGGGTCTGCCTGTGATCTTGCCCAATAACCAATCAACTTAAAGGTTGCATATGGTCTTTCCTAAAAGTTAAAATAATTTAAGGCCAGCCTATGGTCTTATTCTATAATTAGTTTGAACTTATGGTCATCTTGTGGGCTTGTCGTAATGTCATTATGATAGTCTGAGAGTTCTTGAATCAAATCAATTAACACAAATTGATTAAATTAAAGTGACTCAAATTGAATTTCAAATCAAGCTCGAACTAAAGTCGAGTTTTGAATATTGAACTAAATCAAATCAAACTTAACCCAAATAAAATTTTAAATATCAAATTAAATCAAACCAAACATAATCAAAATCAAGTTTGAAACATCAAATTGAATTAAATTAAACCTAAGCCTAGGTCAGGTTCTAAATATTAAACTAAATTAGACTTAAACCAAAATCAAGTCTGAATTTTAAATTGGGTCAAAATAAATCTAAGACTGGATCAAACTTAATCAAACTTAAACATAAACCAAACCACAACTCAAGTCTGACCTGGACAAGTTTGAAAAGAACTAAAATAGGGTCCAGCTGAATCACACTAGGTGCGTTAAATCTCTAACAATACTCCAAGGCTAAGCCCAATTGCATGAATAGTGGGTAAGGCCGTCATCACGACTCAAACTAACACCAGTTTGAATAGAGCTGAATAGGGTCAGACCAAATTCCACTGGGCATGCCACCAAAGCCATCAACAGCACCTCAGACTCATTTGACAACAATTTGACATAGGCCATCAATCACCAAATCAAAGATGATTACCATAAGCTAAGTCTACTAATCATTCTTTTAAATCAAATCCAAACAAAAGGTAGGCTTGCACTTGCTTAATCAATCACCTAGCATACCTTGTCCAAGATTAGTCAATAGCAAGCACAAAGTCATCGACGATACCTTAAATTCAATCAACAATAAGCTAACATAGGCCTTGATCACTAAATTAAAGATGATTAGCATAAGTCAAGGCCACTGATTATTCTTCCAAATCAAATCTAGACAAAAGGTAGGCTTGCACTTAATCAGTCAGTCAGTCAGAATACCTCATCCAAATAAGGTTACTCAACAATAATCCCATGACCATCAAGGATACCTTAAATTCAATCAATAACAAGCTAACATAGGCTATCAATTAACATATTAAAGATAATTAGCATAAGCCAAGGCTACTAATCATTCTTTCAAATCAAAATCTATGTAACAGGTAGGCTTACACTTTCTTAGTCAGTTAGCCAAAATACTTCATCCAAACAAAGTTAGTCAACAATAGGACCAAGGTCGTCAACGATTCCTTAAATTCAATCGATAATGAGCTAACATAGGTCATCGATCACCAAATCAAAGATTATTAGCATTAGCCAAGGTAGCTAATTATCCTTTCGAATCAAATTCAAGCATAAGGTAGGCTTGCACTTGCTCAATCAATCAACCTTACTATCTCATCCAAACAAGGTTAGTCAACAATAAGACCAAGGCCATCGACATTACCTTAAATTCAATCGAAAATAAGAAAACATAGGCCATTGATCATCAAATTAAAATTATTAGCATAAGCCAAAGCTGTTGATTATTCTTTCAAACCAAATTTGGACAAAAGATAGTCTTACACTCACTCACTCGGTTAGCCATTACTCCTTGTCCAAATAAGGTCAACTAACAATATGTTTGAAGATGTTGGTCACCCTTCAAATTAGCCAACCCCAAAAGCTATTGGTGATGCATTCTTCAAACTTAGAAGCCATTGATGAAGCACTTCTCGGACCAGTCAATGAAGTGATTGATAATGCACCCTCTAGAATTAATCCACCCTTCCCTGAAGACATTGATGATGCTTCCTTCAAAGCTAAACCTAACAAGCCATCAGCAATGTCATCAAAAGAATTTAAATGCTAGTGCCCAAGGCCCACGACCACACTTCAAGCTAAACCTGAGCAGCCTTTGGTAATGCTATCAAAAGAAGTTAAGTGCTAACTAGCCACACTTTACGCTAAACTTGATGGTTGATCAATAATATTATCAAAAGAAGTTAAATTCTCAATGTTCCAAATCTAGCCTTCCATGTCCCACTAGATAATTCCTTTAAAATCTACCAAGGATCAAGCCAAGACCTATCCGAGTCAAGATGTCACATGGTCCAGTGCACATCGAAGCTTCTTTCTCACTCCTCTCTTTTCTTTTCTCTTATTATTCTCATGTTTTCCATAATTTTATACTAAAATATACTGTAAAGTAATGGCATGCCCTTGCTTATGCCATGTACCCTCTTCTTAAATTAATCAAATGATATTTTCTTCTTTTATTTTGTATCTCTATTTTATTAGCTAAGTTTCTTGATTTAGGAGGATCCTAGCAATTGTCAAAGTAATTAACAATAGGAGTTTGCACCTGTTGAAAGTCAATGCTGCCACAACACCTAATAGTACACTTCAAATTTAAATACACTTTGATTTGTACATTGAGATTGCTCCCCGAGGTCTCCGCCACCCTGGGCTATCAAGAACATTGATTCCACAAATTCTACTATGCCCAATGGGACTTGACTTCTCCAAGTATGAAAACCTAACTAATATAGAGATTTATAAAGTAGAATTACAATTGACAACTGATTAATTATATTCACCATTGCAGAAGAAAGCATTAAAAGGTATTAATGAAGAACATCTCCACCCGAAGGTACACTATCATCCTAGGGGCAACATCAACTATGCATTTATCCTAGTTAATAGTTACCATAGAAATAGCTAGAGTTTAAATCAAGTTTGGAACCATCTCTACAGTCATCCAATTCAAAAAGGCACCTACTACTAAGCTAATTGAAGTTATTATCGTGCAAGACTAGCCCACTTCTCACCTTCCATTAAGGGGAAAGAGGCCCAATATCATCATTCCTAATGAGAATGGTCATTTGGATGAAGAGCCAAAAGCCATGTCTTAATCGGTAAGGATATTAATCTTTTAGAGAT
This sequence comes from Trichopus zeylanicus subsp. travancoricus, assembly GCA_005019695.1. Lineage (NCBI taxonomy): Eukaryota > Viridiplantae > Streptophyta > Magnoliopsida > Dioscoreales > Dioscoreaceae > Trichopus > Trichopus zeylanicus. Next base: position 265,523 of record RXID01014619.1, on the reverse strand, counting down.
TAAGACCGAAATGAAACTCAATCTTTGATCGCCTTCACCCACCTTTTGATAAGGGGTAATCAAAATAAAATCTAGACACAAGCATCGATTAAGAAGAACTTGTCCTAACTATCACAAGCAAAGGAAAGGTTGTTAAAATTTTCAGCCAACTCAGAAAACTTACTCCTCTGATAAAGTCAGTCATCATCATTCCCACCTCTAACTCCTTCACCCCACTAAATGGCTTGGAGAAGGATAGAAGTAAGACATAGGGGGCATAGTCCCACCTCAAGGCTATGGCTAAGGGTTGAATAACTAAACAAGGCAACAAAAGTCATCATAAGGCTACAACCTAGCATGAAATCCTTAAAAGAAAAATCATCCACATTGTCAAAGTTATTTCTCAACATGATTTTGGAAAAATGTTAAGCCTACACCTCAACCAACTAAGCATCGAAAAAGGGGTATACAAATAAGGCTTATTAACAAGGAGGTGCAAGAAGGAAAAGCTCTTGCAAATTAATCCTTGATACCACACCAGAGAGGAGTAGCTACTTGCTCCTTGAGTAAAATCTCCAGTGAGGTGACTCACCTAATGGTAGAAACTGACCTTGATCCATAACATAGTAGACCTAGGCTTGACTCTGAAAATGTGGGCCATCATGTCCTAAGAAGCCTTAGCCATAACTAGAAACTCCAGTAGAATAATGGCTATAAAGCCACTATAATAACAAGTAAGACAACTAGGAAAAGAGAAGGATGAGGCTCAAAGGAAGGTCATGGAATTAACAGAGAAGATGATGCAAGTGAGACAAAAGCTCAACAAGTTTGAATGATCTCAATGGAGACCTCAAGAAGCCACAAAGGTAGTGGAATACATACCTCTTGTAGATGAAATTCATGACAATAAAGGTCCTTCACAAGTTCCTCCTACATTAGTAAGGAATACCCAATCTTCAATCTCAAATATTCCTAATAACATGGAGCTGTTAGCATATATGCAACAGCAAGTACAACAAATGGTGGCTACCCAACTAAGACAAGAAAGTGGCATGGGTATAATAAATAATGCAAACAAGCCATACCTCAGTCATCATAACCAAGTGCCATACCCCAAGGGCTACATAGTGTCTAGCTTCAAATAGTTTAATGGCATGGGTAAACCAAAACAACATATAGCTCAATTCATGACCTTATGTGGAAACTCAAGTAATAACCTTTCGTTACTCCTCTACCAATTTTTACCAAGACTGACATACATAGCATCCGAGTGGTATACTAGTCTACAACCAAAATCTATATAAACATGGTTGTAAATGAAGGAGGCTTTTTAGATCAGGTTTGGAGGGATTAGTGATAAGACAATAATGAGAGTTAGTATTGGATTACATCAGATGATAGAGAACTCTCAGTATTAAGTATGAGAAACCCATAAGCTAGTTCGAGGCTGTGAATTTAGTCCTCAACAACATGAGGAAGGATGGGATGACACCCTATTTTAGAACTTCCTCTATCCATACCTTCCAAGACCTCATCACACAGGTTAAGAGGTTGAAAAAGATTGACCAAACAGCCTTACTTAGTCTACAAAATTTTACATTAGACAAGGATAAGACAATGCATGATAAGCCCTCTAAAATGTGAAGAAAAGAGTCACAATAAGTGAGCAGGAGGAAACCACAAGCTCTCCTACAAATGGAAGTAGTCCTCAATAGTTATCTGCTCTTGGGAGAGGTGGAGGGTGTGGAGTTATCCAACTATTTCCAACAAGAATTCAGAAGAAGGTACTCTTTTAAAAGAGAGAGAGTGGGTAAAATTTTTGATGCTCTAAAACTAGGGCTCCAATTTCTAAAATCTAAAAGGCCAAATGAATCTAACAAAGAGAATCACCCAAACTATTATCGTTACCATACAATTTTGAGTCATAACATTGAAGACTACTTTGTGCATGGGATCAAAATTGACCTCCCAGAATAGAAAAGACCCTTGAAAGCAATCTCAAAATAATAAATAAAAAATGTGGTGGTTTGAAGGCATAATCAAGCGTTATGGGAATATGATTTCCAACAGATACAAGCCTCTATTATTAATCATCCTAATAATCATCAGGAATCTCCTAAAGTAAGAAACCTAGCTAATAAAATAAAGACAAAAAAAAAGATAAAAGCATTATTTGATTAATTAGAAGAAAGGGATATATGGCTTAAGCCAGTGCATACCCTCACTTTACAATAAAATAAATTTAAATTTATAATCATGAAAGAATATAAAATTGGAAGGGAAGTGGGAAAGGCTTGAAGTGTGGTCGATAGCTCAGAGCATCACAATTAACTCCTTTTGATAGTATTGTTGATTGCTTGTCAAGTTTAGCTTGAAGTGTGATCAATAACCTTGGGAATCAGCTTTTAACTTCTTTTGATAGTGTTACCAATGACTTATCAAGTTTAGCTTGAAGTGTGACTGATAGCTTGGGGTGTTGGTCATTAAATTCTCTTAATGGTGTTACTGACAGCTTGTTAAGTTTAGCTTTCAAGGGGGGCATCATCATCATCATCTTTTAGGAATTGATTATCCTAAAGCGAGGATTACCATTGACTTCTAGACTCGAATGTGTCATCAACTATGTCTTGAGGAGAATGTCATCAATTATGTATGGAGATTGATTAGCTTGATAAGAGCATCACCAACTACTTCTAGAGATTAACTGGCTTGATGAGAGATCATTACCAACTACTTCTAGGAGCTGACTAACTTCAAAGGCATAACATCAATTACTTCTGGGGGTTGACTAGCTTGAGGGGCATGTCATCAACTACTTCTAGGGTTAACTAGCTTGAAAGATGCATCATCAATGACTTCTAGGGCTGGCTAGCCTCCAAGGTGACTGATAGCTTTAAGCATATTATCGACTGACTTTTTTTGAACAAGGTGCTTAGCTAATTGACTAAACTAGTTCAAGCCTACGTTTGGTTCAATTTTATTTGATAATAAATAGCCTCTTAGGCATATTGACGATTAAATTTAAAGTGTTACCAATAACTTTTAAACATGTATTGGCTTAGCTTTGAAGTATGGCCAATAGCTTTAAGCACATTATCGGTTGACTTTATTTGAATAAGGTGTTTGGCTAACTGACTAAGCAAGTATAAGCCTACCTTAGTTTAGTTTGAAATTATTAGCTACCCTAGCTCATATTGAAAATTTCTAACTTGATAACCAATAACCTATTTAGCATATTGTCGATTTAAATTTGAGACATTGTCAATGGCTTTCAAGCATGTGTTGGCTTAGCTCGAAGTCTAGCCAATGGCTTCAAGTATATTGTTAGTTAACTTCATTCGAGCATAGCATCTAGCTAACTAACTAAGTGAGTTCAAGTATGCATTTAGCTTGGTTTGGTTTGAAATTTAGACTTATTTATGTTTAAGTCTGATCTAATTTAATTTGATGTTCAAAACTTGATCTTGATTTGAATCTAACTTGATTTAGTTTAATATTTAGGACTCAATTTTGATTTGAGCCTAATTTAACTTGATTCAATATTCAAAACTTGATTTTGGTTTGGATCTAATTTAATTTAGGTCAGGCTCGACCTTGTGTTGAATCCTTATTAATTTCTTAATAGATTCTTAATGGATCTTGGATTTGACCCTTATTAAGTTCTTATTGGATCTTTAATGGATCTTAGATCTGACCCTTGATGGATTCTTGATAGATCCTTAATGGGTCTTAGATCCAACCCTTATTGGATTTTTGATGGATCCTTAATAAATCTTTAGATTCAATGCTTAATGGGTGCATATTGGACCCTTACTCAACCTGCTAATGGGTTCAAGTTTGAACCTTAATGAACTGGGTTCAAGTTCAAGTTGATTTAGGTTCAACTTGGTTTTAGTCCAAACTTGAACTGGTTCTAGTTTGAATTTGAGTTTGAGTTTGATCTAACCCAATAAGGGTTTGGGTTGAACATGATTTAACCCAATTAGGGGTTGATTCGTGTCTAATTTAACCCAATTTAGGTTTAGTTGAAATCTAATTTGGTCTCAGATTAACCCGATTCAGACCCAATTAGTGTTGGATTTGAACTAATTTAATTTTGATTAACTCAATTTAGATTCAAGTCCATTTTAATTTGAGTTTGAGTCCATCTATTTGATCAATTTAGGTCTATTTGAGTTAATTTAGTTTTGCTCATTTGTTCTAGCTGAGTTTAATGCGGTTGAGTCACTTCATGTTAATCAATTTAATTTGAGAGCCCTTAGATTGTCATAATAACTTTGGGTAAGCTCGCTAGCCGGCCTTAGATGTGCGAGCCCAATAGCTAGCTTGATTCACAAACTCAAAAGCTAGCTTAAAAGCATGAGTCCAAAGACTAGCTTAAAGTGCTAGTTGGAAGACTAGCTTAAAGTGCAAGTCCAAAGACTAGCTTAAAGTGCGAGTATGAAAACTTATTGAGTGTGAGCTCAAAGGCTAGCTTGGATACAAGCATGAAGGCTTCCTTCAATGTGAGCTTGAAGGCTGACTTGAAGGCTAGCCCAAAAACTAGCTAACTACGTGCCCAAAGGCTAACTTGGATGTGAGCCTGAAAGTAAGCTAAGTGTGAGCCTGAAGGCAAGCTGAGTGTCTATCCAAAGACAAACTTGAGTGTGAGCCCATGCCCAAAGGTTGGCTTGGATGCAACCCTAAAGGCTTGCTGAGTGTGAGCCTAAAGGCTAGCTTAGATGCAAGCTTAAAGGTTGGCTGAATACAAGACTAAAGTTTGTCTAAGTGTGAGCTCAACGGCTAACTCAGATACGAGCCCAAAGGCTAGCTGAGTGTGAGCTTGAAGGCTAGCTTGGATGCAAGCTTGAAGGCTAGCTAGGATGTAAGTTCGAAGGTTGGCTTGCCTGAAGACTGACTTGGTACTTACTCAAAGGCTGGCTACATGTGAGCTTGAAGGTTGACTTGGTGTGAGGACAAAGGCTGGCCAAGTCTAAGCCCGAAAGCTAGCTTGAATGTGAGCCCAAAAGCTAGCAAGTTCGAGCTCGAAGGCAAGCTTAAATATGAGCCCAAAGGCTGGCTGAGTGTGAACCAAAGGTTGGCTAAGTGTGCCAAGCAATGAGTGGTCATGATAGTGATAGAGTACATTGATGCACAAAGGGGGCTGCGGGTGCAATGAGTATGAAGATGATGATTGTGTAGGCATGGATGCAGCGAAAATGAGTGAAGCCATGGGTGGCCACGAGCATGGGGGCAAGCTAGTTCCTCCTCCCTCTAAATCTTTTTTGGTCTTTTTTTTAAATTTTTTCTCATTTTCTTTTTTTCGCCAAATTCTTCTCCCTTCTTTTTTCTTTTTTCCATCTTCCCATTTCTTTTCTTCCTCCCTATGCTCCTTAAGACTCAAGCCTTCTCCCTCAATCTTATTCGAGTTATGATGGCCTGAAGCTCTTCCCAGTTAGATCCCACCCCCGATCAGTGGCATAAGGTGGTAGCGATTGCTTAAAGGCGATCAATGGTAGAATGGCAGGCTAACCAATGAGAGATGAGAGCTAGGGGACAAAGTAGCAAGTAAGGCAAGGGTGTTGGCCAACAAGTGGTGGCTCAGGGTTGCTTGGACCAGTAATGGCATCTCAAGGTCGCAGTGCAAATACAATGGGTAGAATGGCAGGGAGCTCAGAGTAGGCAATGGTGTCTCATTGGCGTGGTGGTGCAGAGCTAAGGGTCATGAGGAAGGCCTGAGAGGCTTGGAGTGATGGCATAGTAGGGTGGTAGGAAGAAGGGCTAAGCATGAGGCGTGGCATTTAGGAAGGTGGTCACAACCATGGGTGCTATGGGCGAGGCTTGGATAGGTGGCCATGGGTGGTCCAGGCCAACAGATAATTTAGGGAAGCAGTCCCAAGTAGAGGAAGGTGGCACAAGCTTGGCAAGATGCAGGCATGCTGATAGAGCTCCGGTTTCCAACATGGTGGGTACCAAAGAGCAAGGCACAGGTGCTAGCATTTAGGGTTGGCAGCACAGTCACTTGTGCTAAGGAAAGATGACCAGGGAGGAGTGGAGCTTTGGCAATGGTCTAGCAAGGGGGTAGTAAAGCAAAGGAGGAAAGAGGACAATGTGTCAAAGAAAAAGAAATAAAAGCTAAGTTGAGAGTTGACGTTGCTTTCTTTCTTGGAGCTTATCTCCATCTTTTCTTCCAATTCTCTCTATGTGTTGTGCTTCCTTTTGAATCTCTCATCTTGATCTTCTAATCTCTCCTTTTTCTCACACGAATATGGGAGAATTTATAAGCCTCAAGAAGATAGAGTTAGATTAGAACAAACTTCATTCAAATTTTTAAATCAAGGATCTTATCGATTCCTTTTATTTATCTTGAATGAGTTTTTGTTTGTATTGGGTTATTGTGGATGTGTTTGTTTGAGATTAGATAATTTTCTGGAGAGATATGGATGAGTTTATCCACTGTAAATGAGAGAATTTAAAAAATGTACTCACTCTGGATATTAAATTTATAAAGGGGCTATTTGTAAATTTTTTTAAAAAATTTAAATCAAACTATAATTCTATAAATTTTAGGGGTCTTTTGATAAAAAAGACTTATTTATAAATTTTTTAAATTTTTAGGGTCTTTTTTTTATTAAAATTTGGACTTATTTACAAATAACAACTTTTGAGAGACTTATTTACGCAAAATTGAGATTTTAAAGGTTTATTTGTGAAGATGAAATTTTTGAAGGGTTTATCTACAAACCCTAAATTTTGTGGGGACTGATTTGTAATTTTTGAGTTTTATTATACTTTTTTATAAAATTTCATCCCGGGACTTATTTGTAAGAAAAATTTGGCCAAGGACGTTTTTGTAAAACTCTTATATTTTTCATTTTAACTTAAACTTTGGATGAATTTTAGATCTAATTTTGGTCTAAATACCCAAGCCACTCAGCCTACTAAGATTAAGTTTAGTTTGAGCCCAAATTTCTTAAAAATTCGAGTTCAAATTGAGCTCGATTTTCAGTCAAATTTGAGCACAATTTAGATTTAAATGAGACTTACACTTGAACCATGATTTAGTAACATACAAGTTTCAATTTTGATCATATTTTAATTAGATTTGATTGTGATAAAAATCACCTTAGACATTGTGTTCAAAGATTGGATTGAAAAATAATACTGAGAAAGTAAGCTAACTCTCTTAGAATCAACCTTATTTAAAATACCCACTAACCACATTAACCACATTAATGCGTTTGAGCATCAACCGCTTGCTGAGTTTCTCTTTGAGGAAGAAGCTCTTATGGATTATCTATGTTTCAAAAAGACTAAAGAAGCTAATGAAGAAGCTGACTAAAGACCCTGAAAAGTCTGGGATGGTGATGAAGAAAGTCTCATCAGAGCAAACTATCTCACCTGCTCAAAACATGAAAAAAAATAGAAGAAAGAAGAAGTTGGTTCAACTGGATGAATACAATATCAAGAAATCAGCTATCTGGGAATACATCAACGCCCTGGAGGAATATGTCCAAGGGGAAAGAAGCCAAGTAACTCTCGAGGAGTACCTCTCTGACGAACTCAAAGTTTTGCTTGAAGGCTCCAACACTGGGAATCCAAAGAATGAACTTCCAGTAGCAACATGTGCTGCTTCATTTACTGTTGGACACCTATAATTAAGACAGCCATTAGAGTTGTCCTATCATTTTAGTGATGATAAAATTAAGGACTCAAGGTGAAAAAGCAAATAGATTCATTAGTGATCCTACTAATAAAATGAAAGATCTCATGGGTCTTCCCAAGGGCTGCTCCCAAGATGATTATCTTAGAGAGTGGTTCATCCATGAATATGATTATGGCATACTCAAACTATAGCTAGATTTTATGAAAGAACTAGCTATAACTAACATAAAGTTTGTCAAGAGGCAAATGTGAATATTGAATGAACATATATAGGCTATGGCTACCCATAAAGAGAATATGTCAAATATGATCACTATACTTCATAAAGAATCCAAGAGGGTGGAAAGCATGATGATAGAAAAGGCAAAGTTACACAAATGGCCCTACCGGAGTGACAAAAAGTCACCTACCAACTCTTCTTGAGACCTGAATAACCATCCACACATCCCATCCAGGGGGCAAAGACCTTCAATTCAGGGGCAAGGGACTCATTGATCCAGGGGCCAAAAGGCCAAATTTTATTATGCCAAATCTTGATGATGAAATAGAGACTTCATTGGCACAAACTAAGGTATCAATCTTCCAAAGATTTGATAAATAGGCAAAAGTCAGTTTTTGACTACTTATAACCAACTTTACTATTGCTCTAGTTGCTGCTCCACCTATCCAGTATGGATCAATCCTTTGCCTCCTATTCAAGAAGCAAAGATCTCCCTCCTAGGGGGCAAAGACCACTCTAATGGCAAGGGTCAAACCCACTCAAGGGGTTAGGGCCAAATCCCATTATGCCAAACTATGATGACAAAATAATGATCATTGTGGAGGCAACTAGAGTCCATATCAGCCATCATGCTATAACCAACTCCATTCAATTCATGCATAATGCTTTTGCTTTCAACAACAACATCACTGCTCCCAGCATTGCCAATGCTGCTACCATTACCATTGATCCAAGCACACCTCTACCTACTCAGTATGAATTAATTTCTCACCACCCATCTAGGAGGCAAAGACCAAGTCCACCCAAGGGAAAAAAGCTCGAGTCTATTCAAGGGGCAAAGGCTAAATTTATTGTTCCAAATCTTGATGATGAAATGGAGGCCCCATTGGCATAAACTAAGATATTAGTCTTTTAAAGACTAAGCAATAGGCAAAAGTCAATTTTTGACTATCTACGACTTGCCAAATGAAGGATCAGCAAACAATCCGATCAACTTTGGGATGTTAGATCAAACTTGAAGCTGAATTCTATAATCCCCACCTCCAATGCTAGAAGGGCTATAGGAGAACAATATAAGAATACACATTCAACATTCTTCAATTGAGAAATGAGCAACACTATCTTCTAATGGTAGAATGATTGATAGACAAGGAGAAGGTTACTTCACCAAATCTACGGTATGGAAGAGTCAAATATTTACATGAGCTTTGAAAGCACAAAACAAAAAAATTGTGTTTAGCATATGATGAAATGTCTAGTCAAAGTTGACTTATCAAGTATGTATTATGTACTTCTCAAGGCAAAGACAAACTTTTTGAAGAGACATAAAATGAAAAGTTCTCTTAGTAATCAGGTGAATCACCTTTTTTAGAGATAAAGTCTCTAAAAAATGTAAAGGACAATGCTTGAAAGAAATGATGGTCGGTGATGAAGTATGGTGGAGTCAGAATCCCTGCACCTCCCCCACCCACCAACACCCTAAGTTAACTTCAAGAATACAATCCTAAAAAGATGGTGACCAATCTACGAGTAACTAGGACCCTATTAGGGAAGTTGCTTTAAAGATAAAAGTCCTATGATCAAAAAGTAACCTCTCAAGAATCTCCTCCTAGAGGCAAAATATTACTCTCAGATGAATAATGGGAAATGAGGTCCTAAATAGATAAGTCTCATATGGAAAGCCAAATAAAGAGAAGCAAACTCAAATAGTAAGCACTGCTTGATATCTATGAGCCTACAAACTTTGGGTCCTTAAAGAGGAATGAGATTGATAAGTCAAAGAAAAAAAAGGAAAAAAGAATGATGATAAAAAAATAAAAAGATGGGAGAGAAAATTAGATCGCATGTTGGAATGAGAAGGACTAACTCAGACTCATTTTAGTATATTATCGACCAAGAAAGACCACCCAAAGAGCATTTGCCGGTGTGTAAACCTTACAAATTAAGGTTGGGAGGCATTTAAGATCAAGAATCAAAAAACCAACTAACTAATAGGAACATGGTGAAAGTAGCAAAAAAGCCAGAAAAATAGGTTCCTAAAGAAGACTTTACACTAGGAAAAAGGTGTAAGGGAAGGTCAATTATTGACCTATCACATTCCGAGGAAAATTATCCTTAAAATTCAATAGACTGAATCAAGTAGGAGGCCTTAATAAAAGATAAAAGGATATATCACTTGTCTACTAAAAGAAATCTCTAAAAAAAAGGATTTCCTTTCAAATAAATACAAACACATATGCTCTGCGTCATTTGCTTATTTTGACATCACAATAAAAAAAAAGCGAGAACATCACTTCACAAGGTTTCTTCTCTCGAGGCTCATGCACCAAATGGACACTCTAGAAGGTGAACTATCAACTTGAATTATTACAATTCGACTAGCATTGACCTAAGCATCTACTTGTTGATCCAGCATACCACTACAGAGTATCCTGCTCTAATGAGCTAATGAAGAATTCTAAAAGACTAGGTTACATCATCCCAAATATCCATTAGGCCTCTATTTAATAATAAGATTGATCAAACATCCTCAGCACTTTTTGGCACATGAACTACATGCATCAAGTTAGCCACGGTACTCTAGACATCATAGAAGGATGAAGTCCTCAGCAAAGCTTCATAAAAACTGGAAGAAAGGGGGCATGATGTAGCCAAAATGCCCTCAAAACCAAAAGAGGAACCTTTGCCAAGTCCTACTCAATATTACCAATCACTTGGTGAAGACATAATCCACAAACCAAAAGAAGCTCCACTAGAATATGAAGATGGAGGGGCAAGCCAAAATCGATGAACGGATGAAAATTAACCTCAGTTCAGGGGAAAGACCCATGCTACTAGTCAACGCCTAACTCCTCAAAAGGTACTATGCCTAAGCCTTTAGGGGAAACAACAACAACCAAAAGTATCCATGTTTTGTCTATGATAGAATGTCCAACTTTCTCAATGAAATGCCCAGTCAAACATGTGCTCCATCTTTCTTGAGGTAGAACATGGACAAAAAATACTAGCCATTTTATGCACCATTCCAAGTCCACTCCTTGTGGCAATCAAAGGGCAATCAAGTCGACTCCTTGTGGAAATCAAAGTTGACTCCTCATGGCAATTAAGTCCACTCCTTGTGACAACCAAAGTCCACTTGTTGTTGTAATCAAAGTTCACTCCTCATGGCAATTCCAAATCCACTCCTTGTGGCAATCAAACTCCACTCTTTGTGGCAATTAAGTCCACTCCTTATGGAAACTAAGTCCACTCCTTGTGGCAATTAGGTCCACTCTTTGTGGCAACTAAGTCCACTCCTCATGGCAATTCCAAGTCCACTCCATGTGGCAATCAAAGTCCACTTCTTGTAGTAATCAAGTCCACTCCTTATGGCAATCAAAGTCCGCTCCTTGTGGTAATTCCAAGTCCACTCTTTGTGGCAATCAAAGTCCACTCCTTGTGGCAATCAAAGTTCACTCCTTGTGATAATCAAAATCCACTCCTTATGGCAATCAATGTTTGCTCTTTCTGGTGATTCAAGTCTACTAATTATGGCAACTCAAGTCCACTTATTGTGGTAAATCAAATCCATGTATGTGGTAAATCAGATCCATTTATTGTGGCAACTATCAAGTCCACTTATTATGGTAAATCAAGCCTACTTATTGTGGCAACTTAAGTCCATTTATTGTGGCAACTCAAGTCCACTATTGTGGCACCTTAAGCCCACTCATCGTGGTATCTCAAGCCCACTCATTGTGGCAGCTCAAGATCACTCATTATGGTACCTCAAGTCCACTCATTGTGGCAAATCAAGTCCACTTCTTGTAACAAATCAAGGCCACTCAATGTGGCAACTTGAGGCCACTCATTGTCGTAACTCATGGTCACTCATTGTGACAACTCAAATTTACTCATTGTGGTAACCGAAGTCCACTTTCATGTGACATATTAAGTCCACTCTCATGTGATGAACCAAGCCAACTTTCATATGACAAACTAATTCTACTTTCACGTGACAGTTCAAATCCACTCTTAGGATGATCACACAAAGGGCACACACCTAAAAATTTTTTTTTTGCATCCACTTCTTTGACTGAAAAACTCACGAAATGGATGCAAAGGGAACATTTATTTGAGTCAATTTTGGCCAAAAATCAAATTTAATCAAAATTTAGTAAAAATATGGATTAAATTCTACTGGATTATAATCCAAATGTGAGCCTTAATTGGACCTAAATCATGATTGAATTTGACCAAAAATTGATTTTTATTTGAATCTAAATTATTGAGAAATATAGGCTCAAATTAAAGTGAAATGAGTGGGCCAAATATTTAGACCAAAGTTAGGCCCAAAAGTTAAACTGAGTCATAGTTAGATGTCCAATTCTCAATCAATCACTTGGTATTTTTCTGATTGCACAAAACATTGCTTGTAGTCAGATATTCAGTTCTCAACTAGTCATTCAGTTCAATCGCTATCTGTAGAAATGAAAAATAGAATTCTTCTCAAAATCCATTAAAAATCAATTAGATTTTGAACAAGGAAGGTGTAATCTCAGAATATATCAATATGACATTTAAATCTAGGATTTATGATAAGAGAATAGCCATTAAATCTCCTAATAAAATCCCAATAATCAAAATTAGAGATCTTCCCAAAGCCTTATAAAAGGAGTCTAAGGCACACAAATTTGATAAGAATTATAGACAATCCCTAAGCAAATTCTGCACAAATTGAAGAAGAAGTTCTAAGAAAGATCATGTCATCTAGGAGGAGAGCAAGAAGGTGTCAACAAGGGATCAAAAAGATGTAAGATTTCACCCATTTCTTCATCTTTTCTTTCATTGTCCCCACTTATCTTTGTCCCCTATTAGTATTTATTTTATCACGCTTGTTGCTACTACTATCCCCTCTTCCTCAAGGCTTGTGGCCACCCACGGCCTCATTATTCACCAACTGTTGCATGTTCTCAGCAAATCGAATTTGGATGATTGAACCTAAAAAAATCAAGCATCTAAACCCCATCGCAGGCCTCTCTTTTATTGGTTAACACTATGACCATTCCCAGCTTAGCATTGGCAAATCTCCACCAATGCCATGGCCACACGTAGCCCTCCATATGATGGCAGATCACCACCAATACCACCACTTGTAGCCCTCCATATGATGGTGGATCACCACCAACACTGTGGCTACCCATAGCTCTTCGTACAATGGCGGATCTCCACCAACACCGCGGTCACTTGTGGTCCTTCATATAAGGTAGATGTCCACCAACATCATGGCCACCCATGGTCCTTCGTATGATGGAGGATCTCCACTAACATAACAACCACCTATGGTACAGAACGTTGGTAAATCTCCATCACTATCACGGCCACCCATGGCCTTGTTCATCATCATGACATTATGTTGAAGAAGAATCAATGATGAAAATCTCTTGGATTGACAACAAAGATGAGAGAAAGAATAAGAACAAAACAAAACAACAAATAATAATAATAATGAAACATCTTAACATTAGGGCTAGCCTATAGTCTTACCTAAAAGTCAAGATGGTTTAGAACCAACCTATGGATTTGTTTGAAAGTCAAGATAGTTTATGGCCAAGTTGGGGTCTTGCCCAACAACCAATCAACTTAGGATCAGCCTGTGATCTCATCCAAAAGTCAAGATGGTCTAGGGTCAACCTATAGTCTCACCTAACAACTAATTGACTTAGGGTCAGCCTACAATCTCACCCAAAAGTCAAGATAGTTTAAGGTTATAGCATGCGGTCTCGCCCGAAAATCAATCAACTTAGGGCTATCCTATGACCTCATCCAAAAGTCAAGATAATTTAGGACCAATCTAAAGTCTCATCTGATAACTAATTAACTTAGGACTAGCCTATGGTCTCACCCAAAAGTCAAAATAGTTAAAGACTAGCCTGTGGTTTTGCCCAACAACCAATTAACTTAGCGCCAACCTATAGCTTTGCCTAAAAGTCAAGATAGTTTAGGGCCAGCCTATAGTCTCACCCAAAAGCCAAGATGATTTTAGGCCAACCTACAGTCTTTCCCAATAATCAATTGACTTAGGATCAGCCTATGGTCTCATCCAAAAGTTAAGACGGTTTAGGGTCAGCCTATGATCTCTCCCAATAACTAAATTGACTTAGAACCAGCTTACAATTTCATCCAAAAGTCAAAATAATTTAGGGTCATCCTGTGGTCTCGTCTGATAACCAGTTTGAACTTATGGGTAGCTTGTTGGCTCACCTAATGTCATTATGAATTGATTAAATTAAAGTGACTCAATTTGAATTTCAAATTAAGCTTGAACTGAAGTCCAATTTTGAACATTGAACTGAATTAAATCAAACTTGACCCAAATCAATCTAAACATTGAGTTAAATTGAATCAAACTTGATCCAAATCAAGTTTTGAACATCAAATTGAATCAAAATAAGCCTAAGTCTAGGTTAAGTTATAAATATTAACCTAAATTAGACTTAAACCAAAACCAAGTCTAAATTTTATATTGAGTCAAACTAAATCCAAGATTGGATCAAACTTAACCAAATGGAAACATGAACCAAAACACAGGTTAACTCTGACCCGGACAAGTTTGAATAGAACTAAAATAGGGTTAAGCTAAATCTCACTGTGTGTTCTAAATCTCTGGCAATACTCCAAGGCTATGCCCAACATCATGACTAGTGGGTAAGGCCATCATCTTGACCCAAACTAACAATAGTTTGAATAAATCTAAATAGAGTCAAACCAAGTCTCACTGTGTATGCCACCAAAGTCATCAATGACATCTCAAACTCAATCAACAACAAGCTAACATAGGTCATCGATCACCAAATTAAAGATGATTAGCATAAGCCAAGATTATTCTTTCACATAAAATTTGGACAAAAGGTAGTCTTGTACTTGCTCAATCAATCAATCAAAATACCTCATCCAAACCAGGACAGTCGACAACAAGCCCAAGGTCATCGATAATACCATAAATTGAATCAACGATAAGCCAACAATAAGCCATTGACACCAAATCAAAGATGACTAGCATAAGCTAAGACCACTAATCATTCTTTCAAATCAAATCTGTACAAAAGATAGGCTTGCACTCATTTAGTCAATCATCTAGAATGCCTTGTCCAAACAAGGTTAGTCAACAATAAGCCCAAGGCCATCAACGATATCTTAAATTCAATTGACAATAAGCCAACATAGGTTGTCAATCACTAAATCAAAGATGATTAGCATAAGCTATGGCTGTTGATCATTCTTTCAAATCAAATATAGACAAAAGATAGGCTTGCACTTGCTCAGTCAGCCAGTCAAAATACCCTATCCAAATAAAGTCAGTTGATAATAAGCCCAAGGTCATTGATGTACCTTGACTTTAATTGACAACAAGCCATCATAGGTCATCGATCACTAAATCAAAGATGACTAGCATAAGTCAAGGCCACTAATCATTTTTTAAATCAAATTTGGATAAAAGGTAGGCTTGCACTCACTCAATCAGTCAACTAGAATACCTCATCCAAATAAGGTTAGTTGACAACAAGCCAAGGCCATCGATGATACCTTAAATTTAATCAACAATGAGCCAACATAGGTCGTCAATCACAAATATCAAAAATGATTAGCATAAGCCAAGGCCACTAATCATTCTTTTAGATAAAATTTGGGCATAAGATAGGCTTACAATCACTCAGTCAATTAGCTAGAATACCTCATCCAAACAAGGTTAATTGACAATAAGCCTAAGGCCATCAATGATACCTTAAATTCAATCAACAACAAGCCAACATAGACCATCGATCACTAAATTAAAGAAGATTAGCATCAGCCAAAGCTGCTAATCATTCTTTTAAATAAAATCCAAACAAAAGATAGGCTTGCACTCACTTAGTCAGTTAGCTATTACACCTTGTCCAAATAAGGTCAACCAACAACATGCTTGAAGCCATCAGTCACCCTTCAAGTTAGTTGATCACAAAAGCCATTGGTTATGTGCCCTTCAAACTTAGTAGCCATTGATGAATTATTCCTCAAGCCAATCAAAGAAGTGATTGATGACGCACCCTCCAAAATTAATCCACCCTCCCCTAAAGATGTTGATGATGCTCTTTTCGAAGCTAAACCTAACAAGCCATCAGCAATGCCATCAAAAGAAGTTAAATGCTAGCTCCCAAGGCCCATAACCATACTTCAAGCTAAACCTGATTACTCTTTGGTAATGCAATCCAAGGAAGCTCAGCAATAACTAGCCATGCTTCAGGCTAAACCTAATGAGCTATCAGTAATCTTGTCAAAAGAAGTTAATCATCAATGCTCCTCAATCCATTCTTCCATGTCCCATCGGACAATATCATTAACATCTGCCAAGGATCAAGCCAATACCCATCTAAGAATGGCTCCTAAGACTACATGTGTCAAAATTATATCTCTACCCCTATAAGATGTCTCTACTATGATAGAGGTTTCATCGTAGGATCCATTGCCATAGAAGACATGAATATCATGATTATGCTATGTCTCATGATCAATGATCAATGATAGCCATCCTTGCTATGCAAATAGTAGTCTATGATTTAGAGAAGAAACATCACTAAGATCAACCATACAAGGAACCACAATATGTGAAGTAGCAAATTTGTTTTGGAAGATAGTAAATCATTCAATGGAAGAAAATTCAGGTGGAAAATCAATATTACCAGTTATGGAAGAGGATCCTCCACCTTTTCTTTTCTTGGAGGTGAGGTCCTTGATCCTTTTGGCCATTGAAGGAGAGAAACTCAAAATTGAAGTGGAGGAAGGAGAAAGTGAATTTCTAGTAATTTTGACTTCCCAGGACTTTCCTAAATTGGACAAATGAGTGTTTGATTCAGAAAAAATAATACATATTGCTTTAAAGTCCAAAAATGAAATTGAAAATCCAATTCCAAAAGCTCTCAGTAAATCATGTAAGTTTTGAAACAACAATTGCATTTAGAATTAAATTGAACCACATCTCATCCAATGGTTTTGTGAAAATATTTGTGATTTGACAATTGGTTTCAATAAAAATCAAGGAATTGTCCTTTTCCAAAATAAGATCTCAAAGAAAGTGATGGCAAATATCAATATATTTTGGATGAGAATGTAGTACTAAATTTTTGGACAAGCTAATAGCACTAGTATTATCATAATAAATTGGTAGATTTGAAAAAGCATAACCAAAATCTTGAAGTGTTTGCCTCATCCATAAGATTTGAGAGAAACAACACCCCATGACTACATATTTAACCTTGGTGGTAGAAAGAGCCACTGAGTTTTATTTTTTAAAATTCCATGAGAATAGAGATTTTCTAAAAAAAATTGGCATGTACTATTAGTATTCTTCCTATTCATATGATATCCAGTAGAGTCTACATTACCTTCATATTTCTTAGAGACCTTATTTCTATGATAGAAGGTAATTCACCTAAATATTAAGAAAACTTTTCATTTTATGTCTCTTAAAAAAGTTGTTCTTGCTTTGAGAAGTATGGAATACATACTTGATTATTTAGTTTTGATTTGACTAGATGTTCCATCATAGGCTAAATATTTTCTTATTTTGTACCTTTTCAGCTCATGTAATTATTTGACTCTTCCATGCTATAGATTTCATGCAAATAACCTTCTCCTTGTCCATTAATCACTCTGCCATTAGAAATTGTGTTACTCCTTTCTCAGTTGAAGTTCATTCAACATGCATCCTTCCTTTATTCTTCTCCACCTCTTGTAGCATTGTCAAGGAGTTGGAGATAGGGATTATGGCATCTAGCTTCAAGTTTGATCTGACATTCTATAGTCAATCGAATACCTTGCTGATCCTTCATTTGGCAAGTTATAGGTGGTCAAAACTAACTTTTGCCTACTACTTAGTCTTTGAAAGACTAGTACCCTAGTTTGTACCAATAGGTCCTTCATTTCAACATAATAAAATTTGTCCTTTACCACTAGGGTGAACTCGACCTTTACCCCTTGGGCAGATTTTGTCTTTGCCACCTTGGTGGACTTGTTATTTTGCTCCTTGGGTGGACTTGATATTTGCCTACTGAGTGTGAGGTAAGGGGTTGATCTATACTAGGTAGGTGGAGCAGCAACTAGATCAATAGTAGAGTAGGTTATAGGTGATCAATAATTGATTTTTCCCTATTTGTCAAGTTTTTGGAAGATCAATAGTATCATTGAGATTTGACGTAATAAAAATTTGGCATTTTGCCCCTAGATGGACTTGGCCTTTATCCCTTGGGTAAACTTGGTGTTTGCCTCCACTGGGTGGACTTGATCTTTGTCCACTAGGTGGGAGGCGAGAGATTGATCCATACTAGGTAGGTAGAGCAACAACTGGATCAATGGTAGGATAGGTTATAGGTGGTCAAAAACTATGATGAATTTTGTTTCAACAAGTTGATGGATTTGGGTTCAACCCATATTAGATCTTCATTGGGTTCAGATTTGCATCTTAATGGAAGTTGATTTAGTTTAGCTTGGTTTTAGTCCAAGCTCAAATTGGTTTAAGTTTGACTTTGAGTTCAATTTGACCCGATTAGCTTCCAGTTTGAATTTGATTTAATCAATTAGTGTTTAATTTTAGCTTAGTTCATGATTTAAACTTGACTTGATTTTGAATTAACCCAATTTGAACTTGATTAGAGTTGGGTCTGAGTTTCTTTGATCTGGATGAACTTAATTTAGATTTTAGGTCTAGTTTAATTTGAATTTTAGTTTATCTATTTGATCAATTTGGGTTTATTTGGGTCAATTTAGTTCTATTCATTTGTTCTAGCTAAGTCCACTTGGGTTCAATGTGATTAAATTGCCTTGATGTAATTGATTCGTGTTAATTGGTTTGGTTTGAGAGCTCTTAGGCTGCCATGATAACTTTGGGAAAGCCCACAGATTGGCCTTAGTTTGAATAGACATTTAGTGAGCCTACAGGCTGGCCTTAGTCCAAATAGACATTCAGCGAGCTTGTAAGCTAGCCTTAGTTTGAATAGGCATCTAGTGAGCCTACGGGTTGGCCTTAGTCTAAATAGACATTCAACAAGCTTGCAAGCTAGCTTTGGTTTGAATAGATATTTGGCAAGCTCACAAGTTAGCCTTAGTCCAATTAAACATTCGGTAAACTCATAAATTGGCATTAATCCAAATAGACATTCGGTCAGCTCGCAAGCAGGCCTTAATTGGAATAGATGTTCGGCAAACTAGCAAGCTAGCCTTAGTCTGAATGGACACTTGATGAGCTCGCAAGCTACCTTAGTTTTAATAGACATTCAGTGAGCTCAAAATCTAGCCTTAGTTCAAATAGAAGTTTGGCAAGCTTGCAAGTTGACTCTAGTCCAAATTGATGCTCAGTGAGCTTGCAAGCTGGCCTTAGCCCGAATAGGCATTTGATGAGCTCACAAGCTAGCCTTAGTCCAAATAGATATTTAGTGAGTTTGCAAGCTAGCCTTAGTTTGAATAGATATTTGGTGAGGGCGCAAACTCACCTTAGTCTGAGTAGACAATTGACAAGCCCACAAGCTGACTTTAGTTCAAATATATATTCAATGAGCTCACAAGCTGGTCTTAGTCCAAAAATTAATTTTTGAGTAATCCTGTGGGATGACCCTAGATCAAAGTTGACTTTCGGATGAGCCCACAAACTGACCCTAGATTGGTGGTGATGGTGGTTCTTCAATGCAACAAGAGACCACCTATGACCATAGTGTTGCTAGAGTTTTGCTTATGCATAAAGCTGCAAGTGATCATGGTGGTGATAGAGTTTGTTGATGCACAAAGGACTATGGGTAACTATAGTGTTGATGAAGTTTTGTTAATGTGATAAAGGCCATAGGTGACAGCAGTGGTGATGGCATGGATACTAAGGGCAAGTTCTTCCTTTTTTTCTTTTTTTAGCTGAATTTCCTTTTTTCCCTCTCTGTTTTTTTCTTCTTTCCCTCCCCCAATTCCCTCTTCTTGCTTCTCACAAAGCCCTAATCAGTATGGTTCTTCCTTCTCACACGAGTTGGGTGAATAGAGGAGGAGCTCTCACAGTATGGTTCTAGTGGAGGCAATAGGGATTACTTCACCAAAGGGGAACCTAGGGATAGGATGGCTAATTATAGGCTTTCAACTGGAATGGGATGGCTTGGAGTAGGGCCATGTTGGCGTGGAACTCAAGGGCAAGCTAGCAGTGAACACAAGACTAGGACACAAGACTAGCCTAATCTCTTCTCCAGTGAGAACACATTCAAACCAGTAATGGGCAACACAAGGGCACAGGTTCAGGTAGCACAGTGCAAGGAGCAAGTGAAGTGCTGGGCATTCCTCAGATCAAATAGAAGAGAGGAAGGGGAAGAAGGGACAAAATAAAGCTAAGTATATTAACCCCTTTTGTACTAGAGAGTTATTCCTAATTCCTTTTCCTTAACCGTTGCGATGGTTTTTTTGATCCTCCTCCCTTCTAATTTTTTTTATTGTAGATTTCCATCAATTTATAGGCCTCAAGAAGATTTACAATCAAATATTTGATTAGTTAATTTTGGAATGTTGTGGAATTGTGATATTTGATTAAAATTGTGTTTTTATATTTTTTGATTGGTATGTAATACATTAATTAGGATTTGTTTCCCTGATGAAAAGACCCAGTACCATATTTGGATGTTGAATTTTTAGGGAGAATATTTACAAATTTTTTTAAAAATTTTGGACCAAAATATAATTTTGTGAATTTCAAAAAATAATTTACAAAAAGGAATACTTATAAAATTTTAAAACTTTTAAGGTCCTTTTTGAATAAAATTTGAACTTATTTATAAATAAAAACTTTCAAGGGACTTATTTGTAAAAAATAGAAATTTGAGGGGTTTATTTGTGAAGATTGATTTAAAATTTCAGAATTTTCAATGACTTTTTTTGCAAAATTTTCATTCCATGAACTTATTCATAAGAAAAGCCCAATTAGGGACCTATCTATATATTTTGTCCAAGAACCTACTTGAAAATATTTTGTATTTTTCATTTTGGTCTAAATATTTGATAAATTTTGGGTTTGATTTTGGTCCAAATATCCACCCCACTCAATTTAGTTTAGTTTGAGATCGAATTTCTCGATAATTCAAGTCTAAACTAAACTCAATTTTTGGTCAAATTTGACTATGATCCAGATCCAACTGAGACCCACATTTGAATCATAATTCAATGGCATTCAAATCCATATTCTAACTAAATTTTGATTAAATTTGATTTTTGGACAAAATTGACTCAGACGAATGCCCCGTTCACATCCACTTTGCGAGTTTTCTCAGCAAGGAGAGTGGATGCGAAAAAATTTCTCAGGTGCTTGCCCTTTGCGTCAACATCCTAGGAGTTGACCATACATGGAGTGGACTTAATTTTCCATAATAAGTAGATCTGAGTTGCCATAATAAGTGGACTTAAGTTGCCACAATGAGTGGACTTTATTTGCCACAAGGAGGATACTTGAATTGCCACAGTGAGTGGTCTTCAGTTGCCATAATGAGTGGTCTTGAGCTACCACAATGAATGGACTTGAGTTACCATAAGGAGTAGATTTGATTTGTCACAAGGAGTGAACTTAATTTGCTACAAGAAGTGGACCTAATTCACCATGAGAAGTGGACTTGATTTATCACAAGAAGTGAATTCAGACTACCATGTAAATGCGAGATTGATGGCCAATAAAAATTGACTTGAATTGCCACAAAAGTGAACTTAGTTTTCCATTCAAATACAAGCTTGATTGCTACATAAAATGGACTTGAATTGCCACAAGAGTGGACTTGGTTTGTCATGAAGAAGTGGACTTGATTTGCCATAAGAAGTGGACCTGATTTGCCACAAGAAGTAGACTTAATTTGCCATTCAAATATGAGCTTGATTGCCATATAAAATGGATTTGAATTGCCACAAGAGTAGACTTAGTTTGCCACAAGGAGTGGACTTGATTTGCCACAAACAAGTGGACTTGATTTTCCACAAGAAGTGGACTTATTGGGTTATGGACTTGATCATCACACAAAATGGATGGGGTTTTGTGTCAGATTCTTCCTCAAGAAATATGGAGTGGATGTTTGATCTGACATTCCCTTTTGAGGAAGTTAAACATTCTATCAAAGACAAAATATAGACACTTTTTGTTATTATTGTTGCCCTTATAGTTTTAGGTATAGTATCTTTTGAGGAATTGGGAATTCATTGGTGGCATAGGGCTTCTCCCTTTGTCATCAATTAGTTGGTAGGATCCTCCTTAAAATATTCTTTCAACAACATAAGAGCCTCCCTAATTAGGTTCGAATTTGCCTTCTTTTGTCTCGATTTGGGATTATGAGTCTTTTCAAGACTAAGACCATTTTTCCTTTCTGGAAAGATATAAGTTGGGTCATCCTGTTGCAGGATCTGGACATTTGTTTATGATACATTTCCAACTTTTACTGAGCTATGAGCCTTATTTCATCTAAGGATCTAGCTTATCAAGGCAAAGACCAATATTACCTTCTTTTGTGATTTTTCTTTTAAGGAGATTCTTATAGTGGGAATTTGTACCTCCAATGGTAGGAATGCTTCAGTTCCAAATACTAACATGTATGATGTTGATTGAGTGGGAGTTTGATATGTGTTGCGATAAGCCCACAATGCTTTTGAAAGTTTTTGGTGCCAATCTCTCTTGTTTCTAGCAATAACTTTCTTCAATATCTTCAAGAGGGTTTTGTTGAATGCCTCAGCAAGGCCATTAGCCCTTGCATTATAGATGGATGAATATCTCCAATCTATCTTGTGATGATGTACGAATTGTCCTGCATTGAAGCTTCTAAAGGGTGGTCCATTATTAGAAATGGTCCCTCGATGGACAACAAATCAATATAGGATGCTTTCTCAAAGAAGTGGATAATGGTATCTACTTTTATCTCTTTCAATGAAATTGCCTCAGCCCACCAATAGAAATAGTTGATTGTTGCCAATATAAAGTGATGGCCTCTAGAAGAAGATGACTCGATTGGATCGATGATATCTTTTCTCCATACCTCACACAGCCACAAGAATATTATTGGATGTAGAGGATTTGGGTGTTGATGGATGAAGTCACAATGAACTTGGCATAGGTGATACCTTCTTGCATATTCAATGCTATCTCTCACCATCGTAGGCCAATAATAGCCCATATACTTGATTTTTTATCATCATTTTTGGGCTTGATTGATGAGCCCCACAAACCCTAAAATGCACCTCATATATGACTTCTTTAACTTCTTTGTCTGAGAGACAGCATAGAAGTAGTTGATCAAAGGACCTTTATAAAGAGTGTCATTAATAAGAAGAAAGTGTCTGGCTCTCTTTCTTAGTTATTCCTATGCTAATTTATCTTCTTGGAGTTCTCTATTTTTAAGGTAGTTATTGAATGGTATTCTCCAATCTATGGCTTCCTCTATCGATTTACTTGATGCTAAAGACTGAACTCATTACTTATTTGCTATGGACTGTGATCAGAATTTTACCTTGGTCAGGGTTGACTAGTGTTTTGGCTAGCTTGGCTAAGGAATTAGCTTTCACATTGATGGATCAAGAAACCTTAGTTATTTGAACATGTTTGATTTATCCCATGAATTCTTGAGCTTCTTATGGTATTTTACAAACTAAAATTTGTGGACTTTATATTTACCTTGGACATGGTTGATGACTAGTTACGAATCACCAAAGACATGTAGGCAGATATCCCCATATTAAGGGCTATTTTTAGTCTTACAGTTTGGACCTCATATTCAACCTCATTGTTTGTGTATGATTGGAGTAGGAGTATCATAATATGCCCCCCTTCAAGGCGATGAATACAAGTTCAATATCTACTTTGATTTGTGAAAACTTTGGCCTAATCCCTATTCTGATAGATGATGCCCCATCGAAGTATAACTTATAATATGGTTCCCCTTCTTCAACTAAAAGGATCTCTTCATCAAGGAGTTCACAACTCAATGAAGAATCATCCAGTACTATGAGCTACAAGAAAATTAGTGAGAGCTTGCTTTTTAATTATCTTTTAGGGAATAAACTTGATATCATATTCCATGAGGATCAAAGCCCACTTTGCTAGCCTTTCAGTAAGTACAAACTTAGTCATCAAGTACTTTATAGGATCAATCTTTGATATTAAAATGACTTAATGAGAAAGCAAATAATGTCTAAGCTTCTTGACTATAAATATGAGCATCAGACAATACTTGTTGATAGGGGAGTAATTGTTTTTGGCCCTATTAGCATTCTATTAAGGTAGTATAGTGTGTTTTCTTTGCCCTCTTCATTATTTTAGGTGAGAAGTGCCTCCACAGACCCTTCCATTGTGGCTGTGTGGAGGATCAAGAGTCTATAAGGTGTAGGTATTGCCAAGAATGGTGGCCTTAATAAATACTACTTAATCTAGTTGAAAGCTTGTTGGCAGTCTCGATTTCAAATCAACAGAGCATTCTTTTTCATCAATTTGGAGAAAGGCTTGCATCTTCTAGAGAGGTTTGAAATAAATTTCTTTATGTATGTGAGTCAGCCTTGGAGCAACCTTAGTTACTTCAAGTTATTAGGTAGTGGCATATCCAAGATAGCTTTGATATTAGAAGGATCAATTTTAATCCCTCAATGTCTGACAATGAAGCCAAGCAATTTTCCTAATGATACCCCAAAAGAACACTTCATAGGGTTCATCTTCAAGTTATATTTTTTAAGATGATTGAAAATGTTTTCTCCAATGTCTTGGATGTGAATGGACTTAGTCTTATCTACCAAGTCATCAAAAATTTGGGTCATGGCCCCTTGATAAGTGCACCCACATTCGTAAGTCTAAAGGGCATCACCTTGTAGTAGTAGATACCAATTGGAGTTTGGAAGGCCATATGCTTTTCTTCATCAGGATGTACATTGATTTAATTGTACTTTGAAAGCCATCCATAAAAAAGAATATTTCAAAGTTTGCCATGTTGTCAATCATGATTTTCATTATTGGCAATGGGAAGTTATCCTTTGGACATGCTTTATTCAAGTCCCTGTATTCTATATAAATGTGAATTTGGTCGTTCTTCTTCTTGACTAGCACAATGCTTGCCACCCAATCTAGGTATGTTTTTTCTCTGATGAAGCTTGCTTCAATCAATTTCTTGGTTACTTCTATCACCTTTTGTTCTAGGTCAAGTTTCATATTCCTAGGTGCTTGTTTGATAAGAAAACACTTGGGATTGATGGCCAACTTATGGATTGTAACTTTAGGATCTAGTCCAAGCATCTCCTTATAATTCCATAGAAAGTAGTTAATGATTTCTTGGAGCACTACCTTGAGTTGGGATTGGCTTTCCTTTGAGAGTTGTGTACTGACAAAGGTTGGCTTTAGGTCCTCCTCTTACCCTAGGTTAATTTCTATCAATTCATCAACTGTGATATATCTTAATCCTTTGGTGTTCTTATTTTCTCTTCACATGCTCTTAAGGTGGATCCCATAAATTCTTGAAGAAACAACTCTCTTTTTTATTTATAGATAATGGTTGGATTTCTTGATTATTTGATGAAGTTGATCCAAAAAATATTTAGATATGACTACTGACTGATGGTTACCATCATCTATTGGATCCTTTGTTCCTAGGATTTCACATATGCTTGGGGCACAAAGGATTGCCTTGTAAAAGAGTATCTTCTTTTCTCCTTTATGTCATGGAGAAATATAGAAGTCATTAATTATTCTATGACGTTAATTCTTAGCTCATCTAACAACTTAAATAACCCTTGTGGAACTTTAGTAACAAGGAGAGTATTTTTCATTTAACCTATGTTATTATCTTCATCAAAAGTGTAGCCACCTAGGTAGATTCGTGTGGTAACTTCATCTATAGAGTATAGGTCAATGTCACTTCCAAGATAAGGAGCAAAGATTAGGCTAGCAATCTTCTACTTTACTTGACTGATGGAAGCAAACTCTCTATCAACATGGGATCTCTAATAGTATTTTGCATTATCATAATGCACCTCATGAACTCAAAAGGATGTACATCTCCATCAATTCAGTATTCTTCACTATCTTTAAAGTATTTGAGGTATTGGTGCACGATCAATGGCACTACTTTATTTTTATGTAGCTATGACCTCCATAGTAGTACTTTGTATGATGCATCAATATTGATCACAAAAAACTTAATGTTTGTCATTAACTCTCCCACTTTTGAAGGTATGTTATAGCCCCTAAGGCTCTTTGGCTATTTTAATTAAACCCTTGGATGGTTATAATGTCAAATGACAGGTGACATACATTTAGAGTTAGATCCCTTAGAGTTAGAAGAGTCATTAAGTTGACTAAGAAACCTGGGTTAATTAGGATGTGATTGATCTTGCTCCCATCACTATTCCAATAATATATAGTAGCCTATTATGGCCTATTGTTCCTATTAGTAAGTTGTTATTTGTGAACAAGATGGCAGGAGTTTAACGTGTATATAAAGACTCTTTCATCTTCTCTTAAGTGAAGTATGCTTAATAGTTAGCTGGATTCTACAAGATGTGCATCAGTGTATCCTCCAGTTCTTATGACATCGTTAGGCATTAAACATGCTTGGCATAGTAGAGATCTTCTTGAGGTGAGCTGCTATATTTTATTCCACCTTCTTGGGTGCAGGTTTAGCTTGTGAAGGATCAACATTCTCATTTATCTAAATTTCCTTTTCATTGTCCTTGGAAGTGTTCTTATCCCTAGGCATTAGAGCTTGTCTTGGGGGTAGCACCTTTTCACCTCTGAGTTGTACTTGGTGCATATCCCTTAGTCAAAATCTGGTGTCATGAGACCAATAAGGTTCATCTTCGAAATCATTACCAAGGCAAATCATGTGGCAAGAGGTCGTAAACCCTTGCTCTAGGTTGATAGTCCCCTAGATATCTTTGGAGGGTGTGACTAGCCAATAATCATCCCATTCAACATTGAAATTAGGCACATGAGGTTTCCTTGTAAGAAGATCCTTGGAGACTCTTGGGATGAATGCTTCTATCTTGTATGCTGATATGACCTTCTTCAGGAATTTGTTTTTAAGATATTTGCTCCCTTGATGTTCAAATTGGCTTAATGTGGGGGGTAGAATGAGCTTTAGCATTAGCCTTTTTGATCCTCTCTCAAAATGCTTGCTTCCTGCTTTGGCGATTGTTGGTGTAGGGCCTCTTAAAGCAGACATAAAGTTGTTTTGGCTCATACATAGAGTCATATTCATCATATGTGTCTTATATGCATAATTTTTCTAAAGTCGATGGAGTGCATCCTTCCATGGGTTCTAGAACTAGGACCTCACCAAACCTAGCAAATTGAGCATTTGTTGTTGGGTTGCCTGATGGAGGCTGGGATAGCTGCTCATTAATGTTTACCTTAGATATGTAAGTCACCATGCAATAAGACCCCATAAGCTAAGAAAATTATTTTTAAAAGTGTCTAGCTTTCTTGACCTATCTCTAGAGTAAGTGGCATGAGTGATCATTTTGACCCTAAGGATGGTTAGTAGGTTATTCCCTATCATCCCTATAAGGTCTTTGTGTGGTTTTGCCTTTTGTGCTAACACCTTTTCCATTCTCTCGATTTCCTCACAGGGCATGGTAGTCGTATTTGACATACTTTCAAAGTGGACAATCATAACCTACATGTGCTTATTTAGCATTTGCATTTACCTCTAGACAAATGTCATGTTAGCTGTAGCTAGTTCTTTCACAATATCTAACTATAGTTTAGGCATGCCATAATTGTATTCATGGGTGAACCACTTTTTAAGATAATCATCTCATGAGCAGCACTTGGGGAGGCTTGTGGGACCTTTCATTTCATCAATAATATCTCCAATAAATCTATTTGCTTCCTCTTACCTTACATCTTGAATTTTGTCATTACTAAAATGATAGAACAACTCCAACGGCTATCTTGATTATAGATGTCCAAAAGTAAAAGTGGCAGTACATGTTGCTACTAAAAGTTCATCCTTTGGATTCCCAATGTCAAAGCCTTCGAGTAAAACTTTGAGTTTATTAGGGAGAAATTTCTCAAGAGTTACTTGGCTTCTTTCTCCTTAGACATATTCCTGCATAGTATCAATGTATTCCCATATGAACAATTTCTTAATGTGGCATTCATTCAGTTAAACCAAATTCTTCTTCTTTCTTTTGTTCTTTTTCTTTTTGATGCTTCAAGGAAGTGACAAAGTTGGATCTAATAAGGCTTTCTTCATCACTATCCCAAGCTCTTCAGGGTTTTTAGTCATCTTCTTCATCAACCTCTTTAGCCTTTTTGAAATATAGATGTTCCATAAGTGCTCTTGTTCAGGGGTATATTATGGTTCTTCCCCAAGAGGATCTCAGTAATGGTTCATGCTCTTCGAATGCAATAATATGATTGATGTGTTCAGTGAGTGATTCAAATAGGACTAGCTTCGAGAGTTAGCTTGCCTTCTTGGTACTGTTTTTTGACCCAATCTTTGAATACAAAGTAATCTTCAATGGTATGACCCAAGATTTTGTGGTAAAGATAGTAGCTTGAGTGATCCTTTTTATTGACCTCATTTGGCCTTCTGCATTATGGCAATTAATGGCCTAATTTTAGGACATCCTGAAAGATTTTATCCACTCTCTTCTTTTAAAAGAATATTTCTTCTTGAGCCTTTGTTGGAGATCATTGGATCATTCTACTTTTCCATCTCCTCTAAGAGTTGGTGATTTCTAAGAATTATCCTTATTCATGGTGGAGTTTAGAGGTTTATTTTACTCAGTTACTGTGAATGCCGCCCTTACATTTTTGGAAGGTTCTTCACACTTCACCTTGTCTTTTTGTAGTTTGAAATTATGTGAAGGAGGTAAGGCTGGTGGGCCAATTCTTTTCAGCTTCTTAACTTGCATAATGAGGTCTTGGAAGGTATGGATAGAAGAGGTACTCATGTAGGGTGTCATCCACTCTCTTCTTATGTTGCTATGAATTAGATTTACTATCTCAAATTGGTTCATGGGTTGTTCACACTTAATATTAAGATTTTGTCACCGTGTGATATAGTCTAAGATCGATTCATTATCGAACTTCAATGTTAAGACATGGTCCACAATGGTCATCTTATCACTGACTCCTTTAAACCTAATTCAAAAGGTCTCCTTCATTTGTGCCCAAATTTGTATGGATTTTAGTTGCAAACTGATATACCACTTGAATATTATTACTGTCAAGCTTGCTAGAGTAACAATTAGAGACTATTACTTGAATCTCCACACAGAGTCACAAAGTGAACTATATGTTGTTCAAGATTACCCATACCATTAAACTATTCAAAGTTAAGCACCGTATATCCTTGGGATATGACACTCAATTGTGATAACTAGGGTATTATTCATCAATATTATTTATCCTGCCTATCTCACTTCCTCATCCCAATTATACAGCCACTATTTGTTATATCTGCTATTGTATGTATGTTGGTAGTTTCATGTTATCAGAGATCCTTAAAATTGGGGATTGAATATTCCTAGTTGATGGAGGAGGTGCTTATGAAGGGCCTACATTTTCATGAATCTTATCTACAAGAGATGCACCTTCCACTGCCTCATCTACTTAAGATTGCTATTATGTTTGCTCTAGCTTTTTGAGCTTTTGGTTCATTTGTTGTATCATTTTCATCAACTCTATAACCTTCTTTTAAGCTTCATCTTTCTTTTTTTCTTGATGTCTCAATTGGTCTAGTAGTGCTTCTATAGTCACTTCTTAATTGAAGCTCTTAGTTATGACCAAGGCTTCTATTAGCATATGATAGTCCATATTTTGAGAGTCAAGTCTAGGCTTTGGGTTGAGACTAACTTCTCCTATCAAATGAGCTATCTCATTCAAGAGCCTACTTATGAAGCGGGTCACCACACCTTCTCTTTGACGTGGTAGCAAGAATTGATTTACAAGAGCTCCTTCCTCTTGAATTTTTTTTCATTAGCAACCCTTACTCGGATAGCCTTCTTTTGGCATTTGGCTGGTTAGGATGCAGGCTTGCAGTCCCTCCTAAAGTTGCCATGTTAAATAACTTTGACAGTGTGGGTGGTCTCCTTTGGTAAGTCCCCATACTAAGTTGCATCCTTATAATAACTCTAGTGATTTTGCTTAGTTATTTGCCCTTTTGTCATAGTTTTAATGTATGATTGTGCCTCTTGTTTACTTTTACCCCTTTATAAATTCCTTAATGAAGTGAAAGAGTTGGATGTAGGAATAGCAAATTGATTTCATTCAAGGGGTAAATTTCCGAAGTCAGCTGAAAATTTCAATAATTTTTCCTTTACTTATGATAGTCAAGATGAGTTCTTCACCCTTGTATGTGTCCAAATTTGCTTTTGGTTGCCCCGTATTAGGAGTTAGGTGGAGGCAATCAAAGAGTTTTATTTCAGTCCTAGCCTCTGGAAGACTAATATTCTCACTGGTTGAGAATGACTTCTAATTCTTCATCCAAATAACCCTTCTCATTGAGAATGATAATATTGGCCCTCTTACTCTTTTATGAAAGACGAGAAGCTGGCTTGTCTTGCATGATAGCAACAGTGGTTGCATGGTTGTAGGTACCCTTTTGAAGTGGATGATCTCAGAAATGGTTTCAAACTTAATTTGAACTTTAGCTACTTCGATGACAACTATCAACTAAAGTGGGGAGCAGCTATATTTAAATATTTTTTTAATAAATATATTTTTTGAGGTTAAGCATATATTTAATGATCTCAAATTAAAATAATATATCTTCTCTCTCTATATATATATTAAATTAATAATAGATATATTTAAATTGCTTTTCTAGTTAAATATAATTTATAAAATAATAAAATAAGTTTTAAAAAATTATAAAAAAATTATAAAGTAGTCAAAAGTAGTCTTTTTCATGATTTTACAAAAATACCTTCCCCAATAACTCTTTTTTAAAGATCATGTTCTACTTTATTATCCACACAACTTATAATTTTCTTCCTTCTCTTGTACTCTCTCAACTCTCAAGTCTTTAATTTCTAATTCAGACTACAAGTTTTAACAATCCAGTTTTTGATTTTTTGGCTCTTTAGCTCTTTGGCATTTCAAGTATGTTGACTTTCAAGTTGACATATTTGAAATTAAGTTTAGTTTTATTTTTTTTCTCATAATTTTCTTGATAATGGCAGGCTCTTCTTTCAATTTTTGTTTTTCTTTTGAGGATGAATCTTAGTTTCTAAATTTTCAATCGGAAATGAGATCAATGTTGATCAACCTTCTTCAGAACAAATAATCGAAAATCTAGAAGAAGAAGAAGAAGAACTAGTGATGCTTGAATATATTACAATATAGTAGATGAATATGAAGAAAAAACTATTTGTAAAAAATACAAGATTTAACTAGATACTATAAGTGCACATGAAATAGGTCATCTTCGAACACGCATCCAATCTTATTTAAAAAGAGAATATGACTTAACTCAAATACAACTTTCTTTTGCACCTATTTGTTCTTCCAATTTACTTGGCATTTATAAATTTTTGAAAGAAAAAGCAAAAAAAAGTTAGTTAAATATATTATTTGGGATGAACAACCATTTTCTTTTATAGAGAATTTTAAAATGGGAGAGTTATTCCAAGAATTAAATTAACTTTTTCAGAAAATATTCAGGAACACTGTTAGGAACGATGTAGTGAAAATTTTTGCTACCAAAAAAAATGAATTAATTTTTTTTGCAGGTTATAATCAGAGAATTGCTCTCATATCTGATTACTAGAATGCTGATTATGATACTTCTTATGTTTGTATTACTGCTCATTATATTGATGATTCATGGATGTTACATAAACATTTATTAGCTTTAAACTTTTAGAATATCCTCATAATGCATTCAACATTGTCAATTCTATTGTTCAAACTATTTTTGAGTATAATATTTAGACTAAAATATTTAATATTACTTTAGATAATACTAGTAATAATAATGTTGCTATTAATTTATTTAAACATTAATTATATATTTTATTGGATGATAAATTATTTTATATTTAGACTAAAATATTGTTCAAACTATTTTTGAGTATAATATTTAGACTAAAATATTTAATATTACTTTAGATAATACTAGTAATAATAATGTTGCTATTAATTTATTTAAACATTAATTATATATTTTATTGGATGATAAATTATTTTATATTGTTGCACATGCTATATATTTAATTTATTTATTTAAGATAGACTTAAACTTGGAAATGCATATTTGAAATTAAAAATATTAGAAATTTATGCAAATATATTAGATATACTCTTAGTTGTGCTCAAGATCTTAAAGTCTTATATAAGCAATTTCAAAAACCACATAAAAATTTTCTCTTGATACTGAAAATAGATACAATGCTACTTATAAGTTATTAAAATCTTATTATGATTATAAAGAAGTATTTACTCTCTTTTTTTGCACTATATATAAGTGATTATATGTTGACTGATATAACTTGATGGTATATAAATTATTTATGTCGTTATTAAAATATTTTTTTATTTTAACCACAACTCTTTTAGGTAGTTATTATCCTATAACTTATTTGGTATTTAATAAACTTATACTTATCTTTTTTATTTTCAAGAAATATAGATAACTTTCTAAATTCACAAAAGTTGTTCCTCCAATAAAAGCAAAGTTTTAAAAATATTTTGAAACTATTAATCATGTATTTTCTCTTACTACTATATTAGATCCATAAGTTAATATTTTAGGCTTTAAAATATTAGTTGATGAATATTATGATAATATGTATTTTTTTTATAAATGTAGCAAGATATAAATAATATGTTAAGAAATTATTATATGGTAGGTATAATATTTATCGAATGCGTTATGTTAGCTCATCTCATTTTGTTGCATCAGAACATGCCATAGACCATTCCAAATTAAAATTTTACATTTATAAAGAAAAAATAAAAATCAATTTCGACGTCTTCCTTATATAATGAAAGTGACTTTATATAAAAGCCAAAGTGCGGACTTTTTAACTAATGAATATGCTGAAAATTTTGATATATTATAATGGTGGAAAGCACATGCAAGTAAATATCCAGTGTTTTCCATCATGGCCTGTGATTTATTAACTATTACAGTATATGTAGTTGCATCAGAATCTATTTCCGTATAAAAAATATATTAAATGATAACAAAATGTAATTAATACCTGAAACTTTAGAGGGATGCATCTGTATAAAAGATTGGTATGATGTTGAAAAAAGAATCCAAAAATTTGGTAGAAGTTTAACTAATGAGGATATTCAAGAAGTTGAACAGATGGAATATATTAATCTTGAAGGTTGAGCATGATTTTTGAATAATCATAATAATAAGTTAGAAAAATACAAGTATGTATTATTATATTCTAAATTATTTTTTATGTTTTTATTGAATTATCTTACTAACTTGAGCATCAGAGTGTGGCCACCAAGTGCGATCTCTTATCTCAGCGATCTTTTTTTTATGGATTGTAAACAATGATGCAAATTTTTCATATCTCAAATATAAATAAATATAATACTCATAAATCAATTTAAATATGCACATTTTTTATTTTTAAACTTTTTATTTTTCAAATATTTTTAATTTTTATGAACATTATTTTTTGTTTTTTATAGATATTTTTAGGTATTTGTAAAATCTTTTCTTTTTTAAAAAAATCTTCATTGCCAAAATATCTCAAATATAAGTAAGCATCGTACTAATAAACCAATTTAAATATGAATATTTTTTAAATTTTCATTTTTTTAATTTGTTTTATTTGCAAATACGTTTTGATTTTTATGAATATCATTTTTTTATGTTTATTTATTTTTTCAGATTTTTTAGGTATGTAGAAATTTTTTTATTTTTTAAAAAAAATTTTACCAAGATTTGAACTCAAGTCCCTTGAATAAAATTTAAGAAATTTAACCAACTAAGCTACAACCCATTAATAATTTTTTTAATAATTTATGCTTATTTATTTATATATTTTTTAAAAAATTGGGTGAGGCACAACTATAGACCGTGGGTTGCATCTAACGTCTAAAAATTCTTCTGGATCGTGCTAGATACGGTATGTTATCATTTCGGATCGTGTCAAACACTACCTTAAACATTTAGGACCGTAGGATCAAACAGACTAGCACGGCCCATTGAACATCCTCACCGAGAAGGGGTGGAGTGGGAGGTGGTAGAAGTGGATGGCGGCGACGTCTGAGTACCAGCCGTAGAGGCGGGGCTTGGCTTGCAAGGCGTGGGCTGGAGAGGCGGTATAGTGAATGGGGATGCCACGGGCGGCGATGTGGCGGGCGAGGTGGAGGAGTTGGTTCAAGTGGCCTTGCGCCAGCAGCGGCACCATCACCACGGGCACCCCTTCTTGCTGCTGGGCTCCTCTATTGATGCCCATAGTGTGGAAGAAGAATGAAGATGTGGTCCTGGACGTGGAGGTTCAAGTGTGTCTATATAGTTCAGAGGATGATGCAGTATCAAGTTGGAACCCTAGGTCACATAGCTCCAAAGCTGTCGCGGATCGGAAAGGTGACCCCGATTTCCTATTTGTTCACCTACGGGACCTTATTAATGGAAGTCGCTTGCGGGCGAAGGCTGATCGAGACAACACTCACACCGGAGGAAATGCTGCTATTGGAATAGGTTAGGGAGTGTTACATGAAGGGAAAGCTACTGGAGGCGGTGGATCCGAAACTAAGAGGAGTTTACGACACAGACGAGGTGGAGCTGGTGCTGAAGCTAGGGCTGCTTTGCTGGCAGTCCTCGCCGGAGGCGAGCCGAAGCATGAGGCAGGTCATCAAGTTCCCTAATGGTCATAACTTCTTGAACGACGGGCTGGTGTTGTAGTTCTCTGATACTGATTTAATAGACCTCGCTTCAAGGTTCTCCAACACTTCTACATTGGCTGTCCCTACTTCTCTGCTCAGTGGAAGGTAGAGTTGGTAAATTTTGTGAAAATGGAGGGCAGTATCGTAATAAAATATCAACTATCAAAATTAATTAAAATTAATTAAAATATTATTTAATATTATAGTAAATTGAGTTTAGATTTTTTAAAATTTCCTATTTTCAAATTTTTAAAAATGTTATAATATTTTTAATTTAAAATTAAATATAGTTAATATATAGTCAAATTATAGTCAAAATATAATTAAAAAATAATTTAATTAAAATTAAAATGGGAATAATTTTGGCTGGAATAATCAAAATATATCAATTTTAATAGGGATCAAAATCAATTTCAAAATTGAGATTTAAAATCTTGATTCAAACAATTCTCGTGATAAAAGAGCAAAACTTGAAAATTTTAAGTTTAGACTTGTCACTCACTTAGAATAGGGGACTACAAATTTTAATTTCTCCATTTCTCTCATTATATGATCTGACCAAAGAGTACCATTTGAATCACAAATCAAAATTAATAGTAAATTGTTTGTTACCTAATTCTCATCTTTTATTAATAGCACATCCAATTTAATGTTGGAAATCATGTTTTTGCCGATTAGGCACCGTTTAGTTCGGATCAGAATCAGAATGAGAATCAAGATTAGTAAACTATTTTTATAAATTAATATTTTTTTATTAAAATTAATATTTTAATAATTTAAAATTCGAAAAACTATTTAATTTTTTATAATAATTTAATTTAATAATAATGTAAAAAAAGATTATTAATTATATATATATATATAATTTTAAAATGAATTGATCATGATCCCGATCCAAAAAAAAAACGAAGTCTTAAGGTTTACGTTTGGTATGCCTCTTAATTTTCTCAACAGCCATAACTAAAGTCGAGTTTTGAATTAAAATGGGTTGTTTTCTTGAACACACGGATGAAGCGGACCGGATGGGCGGAGACTGGCGACATGCCCATGACCGACGGAATTTAGGTATTTCCGGCGCTTCGGCTTCATAGGTACGAAGACTCGTCTAGGCTTGGTCATCTATAGGAAACCATGGCCAGCGTTGGAGGATGCTGTGAGTCATAATCTAAAAACTAGTTTGTGCAAATGGAGACGCATATTCCTGGATTGGCGATGTACGTATATGCGAATAACCCTTTTTAATTGTTAGGCCAAGTTCAATCTTGGCTTTGCTCTCTCATCCAAACTGTTTAACAAATTATATATTTTTGCATAAAACCTCTACAACCAGCTCGGATTGTGATTGTGATGCTTAATAATTACGACAATTTAATTAAGGATCTATTTATTTTGTGAAAATTTAAAATTTAAAAAATTAATATGTTGAAAATTTAAAATTTTAGTTTGAAAATTTTGATAGTATATTTGTTTTGTGGAATATATAAATTCAAAACTTAAAAATATAATATTTATTTTGTTTAACTTATAAATTATAGAATTATAAGGTCTATATTTTATTTAACTACAAAACTTAATACCATATCTCAAGTGTTGAATTCTAAATTTTATAATTTGAAAATTCAACTAATTTTAAAGAGTCAACAAAGCTTAAATTTACTTAAATTTAAAAATTCAAAAATAAAAAGTTCTTCATAACAAATAACCAATTTTATTATTTGTAAATTTTAGAAATTTTAAAATTTTAAAATCTCATAAAATAAATAAATAAATCATGAAAAATTTTAACTATATATTTTCTTCAATTCCTCTGTATGTTCCTATAAATATAAATATAGCAAACCAAACCAATCACACCATCACCGTTTCTTTCGTCCTTCCCCACTCTCGCTCTTGGTTCTAATAATAAAAGCTCACCCCAATCATCTCTCTCCTCCGATATTCCATCGTCGATCGCCCCTTCTTCTCCGCCGTGTTTTTCGGCCTAAAAGCTCCCTTCTCTTCTCCTTCCCACAGCATACTACATAACAACAAATATTTCTACCCATGCGAATCCTCCATTATTTTTATTCATTGAGAACATAAGAAGGAATTACAATGTCCAAAGCAGGAGTAGACAGCAGCCAAGGAGAGCCGCTCCTCAGGAAGAAGGGCTCGTACCGGCGTTGCACGTCCCATGCCAACGATGAGCTCCACAGCTTCCGGTCTTGCCTCCGGTGGATGTGCGTCGACCAGTCTGACGGCTTCCACGCTGCCATCTCCTGGTCCCTCTTCCTTTTCCTCGCCATTGCCGTCCCTACAACCTCTCACACCCTCCTCTCCTGCTCCGCCACCGGCGCCCCTCGCCGCGCCTATGATGCCGTGGTGCAGCTCTCGTTGACGTCGGCCTCCGTCCTTTCCTACCTCTCCCTCACCGCCTTCGTCCGCCGCTTCGGCCTCCGCCGTTTCCTCTTCCTAGACAAGCTCGTCGGGGAGAGCGAGCGCGTCCGCCTGGGCTACACGATCGAGCTCAGCCGCTCCTTCCGGCTGCTATCCTTCTTCGTCCTCCCCTGCTTCGCCGCCGAGTGCGGCTGGCGAGTCTGGTGGTATGTGGCGGCAGGGAGGCGGGGTGCGGCGGCTGAGGTGGTGTTATGCATTGCTGAGCTAGCGTCGTGGGTGTATCGGACGGCAATATTCTTCTTGGTGGTCGTGCTGTTCCGGCTGAGCTGCCATTTGCAGATACTGAGGCTGCAGGATTTCGCGGCGGCGTTCGAGGAGCAGGCGGAGGTGGTGGCGGTGCTGCGGTGGCACCTGAGGATAAGGAGGCAGCTGAAAGTGACGAGCCACCGGTACCGGGCGTTCATCATGGCCACGCTTGCCTTGGTCACGGCGAGCCAGTTCGTGACGCTGCTGCTTACCACGCGGCCCCACGCCAATGTCTCCCTCTTCACCGCCGGCGAGCTCGCCGTGAGTAGCTAGATCTTCACCACCACCACCTCCTCGTCCTCCTCTCTCTCGTTATTTTTCTATTTATATCCTACAATTATGCAAAATCATATACGTGCCCATATGAAGATGAATTTGTATATATATTCTAAAAATACAAAATTGTTAATTTTGTTTTTCTTTTTTATTTTAAAAATTATTGCAGCTATGCTCAATAGGGCTGGTGACTGGCCTGTCAATGTGCTTGAGAAGCGCGGCAAAGATCACGCACAAAGCCCAGGAGATCACGAGCCATGCTGCCACGTGGCACGCGTGGGCCACCATTGATTCCTTCGGTGATGATCCCGAGGCCGGAGTCCCGTCGCCGGTGTCAACGACGTCACATCCCGTTCCACCGGTGGAAGTTGGGGTGGAGTTGGACGACGACGAAGAAATCACCGACGAGGATGAGTTGGATGACAGGAAGCTGGTGTCACATCATGTTCACACCATTTCCTTCCAGAAAAGACACGCCTTGGGTAAGAGACGGAACTCTTCATTTTTAAGAAAAATTCTACAGTGACATATCTGTGGCGAAATAAATTACTCAATTAGAAATGAGCATAATTTGTTGTTAATTATGATTATTTTTCTCATAATTATCGCGGTTTTCAAATGCAGTGACATATTTGGAGAACAACAGGGCAGGGATCACCATGTTTGGGTTCCAAGTTGACAGGACATGGCTTCACACAATCTTCATGATTGAGTTGTCTCTGGTGTTGTGGTTGCTGGGCAAAACAATCGGAATTTCTTAGAAATTATTTCTTCTTTTTCTTTGTTTTTATTCTTTTGATTATCATTGTTTAGCGGTGGATTGATTTATGAGGCATAAACTTATTTATTTTTGTGTTTAGCATGATTGAATTAGTAAGAGTACTGCATTATGTAAAAGATTCTGACTTCCTTGTTTTGCTATAATTATTTCTTGAGATTTTTCTCAAAAAATATATTAATTATTGGGCAAATCTAAGTTATAACTATTGTTTAGGTACTAAAGTGCCGTTTGAATACATTTTCGATTTGAAATTCAGAAATGGATCAATTATGTCGATTTCAAAAAATTTAAAAAATTATAAAAATTATCTAAGTTGGGTATTTGGATGAGTATTTTTTTGATGAAATTAAAAATTAATTAATTCTCTTAATTTTAAAAAATATATTAAATTTCATACAAAATACCAAAAAATAAATATAATTTATAAACACAAAATATATATTATTTTTAAAAAATTAATACTTTATTTATAAGTAAATAAAATAAAATAATATATTAATATTAGTGAACAATAAGTTAAGAAATAATATATTAATATTAGTGAACAATAAGTTCATTCAAAAATTT